>JACGDI010005515.1:14465-213658 GCA_014898725.1 Jacaranda copaia
ACATGAAACATGCTTCTGAGATCTACACGCACCTATAAAAGTTGTATGGTGTTTAAATAAGACATGAAAGGTTCACTTTGTCTATGGAGCTCTTTAGAATAAGGATGAGTGAAGGGGTAAGTGTCCATGATCACAGGCTTAAGATGATTGGACTTATCGAAAAACTTGGACAACTAGACATGATTGTGGATAATGACCTTTATGTGGATTTGATCCTCCAATCGATGCTACTGTCGTTCGACTAATTCATTGAGAACTTTAACATGTCCAAGAAAATAGTTACGATCAACGAATTGGTGAACACGTTAGTGACCATGGTAGTGACAATGAGAAAAGAAAAACCTTTTATGATGGCATCTTCCTCCAAGTTGAAGGGTCCTAGGGGCCCTAGAAAGGGAGGTAAAAGAAATAAGAGTTCTTCCTCAAAAGGGAAACAACCTGAGAAGAGTTCTGGGAGAGTTAAGAAGAAAGTTAAAATGCAAATTATTTCCATTGTGGTGAAAAGGGTCATTGGAAAAGAAATTGCAAAGCTTACCTAGCTACTTTTGAGAAGGGTATGCTTTTCTTTGAGGTGCATTTGATGACTAATTCTTTCTCATGGGTATTTGATACTGTATGTGGTTCTCATCTCTGTAACTCGTTACAAGGGATGGAAAGAAGAAGTAGCCTACGTGAAGGGGATATGATCCTCTGTCTTGGAAATAGAGCAAGAGTTGCAGCCGAGGTCTAAAGCATAATAACACTAAACTTAGGAAATTCTTGTATTGTTCTTGATCCAATTTTTTATGTACCTAATTTTGTTAAGAACATTATTTTAATTCCTATTTTGGATAATAAAGGATTTGATTTTTCAATATCAAATGGAAAGTTGAAAGCATTGAGAAATAGTTCTTTAATTGCACAAGATGCATTAGTTAATGGATTATACATGATTGATTTTCCCACTCCTGTAATACACACTCAAACAAATAAAAAAACCTTAACATCCAAGAAGATGCCATTTTGTGGCATGCAAGATTTGGCCATATCTCTAAGAACAGGATGAGCAAGTTAGAAGCTCTTAAAGAACTAAAATTTAGTAGCACTAAAGACCTTCCCACTTGTGAATCTTGTTCAATGGGAAAAATAACCAAGGCTCCATTTGTAGGACAAATTGAGTGATCCACAATTCTATTGAATTTGATCCATACAAACATTTGTGGACTACTAAGAGTTAGTAGGAGAGGTGGCTATTCTTACTTCATCACTTTCATCAATGACCATAGTCGATACGAACATGTGTATCTTATGAAGTACAAGTCTAAGGCTTTTGAAAAGTTTAAAGAGTATAAGAATGAAGTACAAACGCATAAAGGACTTAGTATTAAAGCCCTTCGAACATTTTGAGGGAGAGAATGCTTAAGTGACGAGTTCTTGGATTATCTTAAAGAAAATGAGATTCTCTCACAATAGACTCCACCTGGCATACCCCAACTTAATGGAGTAGTCGAGAGGAGAAACCATACCTTGTTAGACATGGTATGTTCTATGATGAGTTTTTCTGATGTACCCATATTTTTTTGGGGATATGTCTTAGAAACGACTACGAGATTACTAAATGTAATACCTTCAAAGTCAGTACCAAAAACCCTATATGAGATATGGCATGGCGAAGCACCCTCTTACCACTATCTAAAGGTTTGGAGATCTCTTACCTACGTGAGACATACAATAGGGGATAAATTGGATAGTAGATCCATTTTGTGCAAGTTTGTGGGATACCCAAGAGAGTCTATGGGCTATTACTTCTATGATCCCTCAGAACGAAAGGTGTTTGTATTGAGGAATGCCTATTTTTTGGAAAAGGAATTTCTTTTGGATAGAAAAGGCATTGTCTTTGAGCTTGATAAAGTTCAAGACGATCAAGAAATCCTACAAGTGGTGGAAATAATAGAATTGCAAAAACCTAGTACACAACCTCTGAGAAGATTGGATCGGATCAAGAAGCAACCCAAAAGGTTTAGATTCCTTTATGAGATGGTCAATCAAGTGAGGATCCGAAGACCTATGAAGAAGCTATGTTGGACATAGATTCTAGATATTGGCTTGATGCCATGTGATCCAAAATGGACTTCATGTACTCAAACAAAGTATGGACTTGGTGGATCTTCCAAAAGGAATAGTTCATGTTGGTTGCAAGTGCATCCATAAGCGAAAGCTTAGTGTAGATGGAGAAGTAGTAACTTTTAAGGTACGACTAGTGGCAAAAGGTTACACTTAAAGATTTGGTATTAATTTTGAGGAAACCTTTTCATTGGTTGCTATGCCTAAGCTTATTCAGATCTTACTAGCTATAGCTGCATATTATGACAATGATATATGGCAAATTAATGTGAAAACCCCTTTCCTCTATAGTGACATTAAAGAAGAAACATAGAGCAACCACAAGGTTTTACATCCAAGGGGAGTGAGCAAAATGTTTGCAAGCTCCAAAGGTCCATCTATGGACTTAAACAGGCATCTCAAAGTTAGATCATACGTTTTGACAAAACAATCAAATGATTTAGCTTTGTCAAAAATATGTATCAGCCATGTATGTCCAAGAAAGCTAGTGGGAGTTTAGTATAATTTATTATATTTTATGTCGATGACACCCTTTTTATTGGGAATGAGTTAGGAATATTAGAGTGCACTAAAGTATAGTTATCTACACAATTCTTCATGAATGATTTGGAAGAAGCATCCTACATATTGGGAATACGTATGTATAGAGATAGATCAAGAAGGATGTTGGGGCTTTCCCAAACCCCGTACATTGACAAGATACTAAAGAGATTTAGTATGGAAGAATCAAAGAGAGGGTTTCTTCCCATAGGACATGGGATTTGTCTCTTTAAGTCTATAGCCCCTAAGATTGAGAAGGAGAAATAAAGAATGTCCTATATACCCTTTGCCTCCGCAATAGAGAGCATAATGTATGCTGTTTAATGTACTAGACCGAATGTGGCACACTTGCTAAATATTACGAGTAGGTTCCAATCCAACCCCAGTGAGAGCCACTGAATGGCCTTAAAAATGATCCTCAAGTATTTGAGAAGAAGTAAGACCTTACTTTTAGTGTACGAAAATGAAGAATTGAAACTTGAATGGTTTTTGGATTCTAGTTTTCAATCTGATGTAGATGACCTCAAATCCACTCATAGATTCATATTTTGCCTCTATGGCAGTGCAGTAAGTTGGAAAAGTTCCAAACTAGATACCACAGCTAACTTGACCATAGAGCCAGAATATATTGCAGCTTCAAGAGCTAAAAAGAAAGGTGTTTGGATGAAAAACTTTATTTAAGAGTTGAGTGTAGTGCCTAGCATTGTTGAGTCATTTGTTGTCTTCTATGACAACAATGGGGCGATAGCACAAGCTAAAGAGTTGAGATCTCATCAGCAATCCAAGTACATATTGAGGTGATATCATTTGATCCAGGAGATCATTGATAGAGGTAGCATCTGAGTGAAGAGAGTTGCCTCGGAAGAGAACATAGCAGATCTACTAACTAAACCCTTATCATAGAAGGTCTTTGAAGGACATTTTGAGAAGATGGGTCTTAAGGCCATGGGGCATTGGCATTAAGGCAAGTGGGATATTGTTGGAATAAGGCCCTGCATGCCAATGAGATTGTCCTTGTACAAACTATTACCTTGTAAAGCAATCTTGCTTGAATGATATTCTTAATATGGCCACATTCAGCTTATGCTTTATTAAACTTCACTTGCATTTGAATAAAGCCCTTAGATCACCTTAGACTATGGGACTTGGTTTGGTGACCATAGAATAAGTCTCACACAGTCGTGATCTTAAAACTTTCAAGTCATAGGATCTTATGAGACGGGGCATCTAAGATCTGGATAGACTTACACTGATGATGCATAAATCCAAGAGTTAGAGATTGCTCCACTCCATGAGCAACTGTATGAGATATGGGTACATATTAGTGGGTACTTGTTAGAGAATAAAGCATTGAAGACCTATAGGAGAATCCACTAGATAGTCAAAGTGGCTAATTCTCTTGCTTATGCTAGTGTATTTTATTAGTCCTTTGACCTGAGGATCTATGGTAACCTTGTGTCTAGTTCTTATGCTTTGACTCATCCTTGACCACTTAGCAGGTCATTCAGGTTGAGATTGGGTATGAACTACTTGGCATGGAGGTTTGTGAGATCTAAGAAGGAATCTAACTCCTCATCATTGTGAAGAGTGAATACATCTCCTATGTGTTCTATAATGATCGATTCCAAGAAATCCCTGCTCAGGGTGGTGTGACAATTTGAAAAAGGATTTTTCCAAAGGTGAGGTCACACAAATAGATTTTGAACATTGAGAATAGAGACATAGTATCAAGGCTAATGGGAAGCCAACAAATATCTTGCCCTAAGCTACTTTTAGGAGATAAGAGACGGAAGGACTACATTTGCATGGCACGCATAGAGTGATGATGGTTCTCTAGAATATTTATTTTAGCTAATTAGTTGGGTTCTATAGGCTTGAGGTTAGACATCAACCATGGAGATTAGGTACTTTTTAATTAATGAGATTAATTGAATTGAGTCAACTAGTTTAAAAGAAGTTTTAAATTAGAATGAATATAAGATATTCAAAAGTCATAAGGCGTTGTGAGTCCATGTCCAATGAATAGTAGAATCTATTGGGTCACACACAAAATTTAATTAGCTTCCTAATTAATGGAGAGAATTTTCTAAAGATTTAGAAAAGAGATCTATCTATCCTAGTAGACTGAATTTTGGTGCCAAATTTGAAGGTCAATTTTAGTTTGATTGATTTAAGAGTTAAATTGATCAACTAATTTAAGGGGTTAAATTAGATCAATAATTAAGGTGTTAATTATTTGGTGCTAACATGACCATCAATTGGTCAAGTTAACTTAAAAAGTTAAGTTAACAATTAAGTTTAAAGAGTTAAGCTAGTTTGACTTAAAGAGTTAAGTTAAAGCATAATTAATTAAATTAAAGAGTTTATTTTTGATTAATTAGGGGGAATGCATTTTTGGAGGGAAGATTCATATGAGATTTGAGATGGCAACTTAATTAATTTGAAATAAGATTCCAAATGTAATGAAGATGCAAATAAAATTCAAATAAAATTTGGATTCCCTTGCCACCTTAGCATCTTGGCTACCTCTTCCCCTTTAATGGAATATGTGATGCCACCTTGGCATCACACAAATATACATCTATATATAGATATAGCATGGGAGCTGGCCAAAGAGAGAGTGTAAGGTGCAAAAGGTGTGAAGAATTAGATTCTTCATTTTGTCCTCCAAAATCAACCCCTTGTGCAAGCTAGCATTTCATGTGTTGAAGGCATAGCTTTCTTCCTCCTCTTACCAAAATTTTGGCCTCATTCATTGCCAATTCTCTGGTTCTATTTCATTTTATAAAGTAGAGAATTTAGGAAGATTTATTGGTGTGTGGACTATCTCAATAGAGGCGAGATATGTGGCTTGCTCTATTTTTGGAGAGCTCTTTGCACGAGGTCCGACTTTGTGAATTTATCTGGGATGATCCAGACATCTAATTGATTTGCATTTTTGAATTAAAACTCTACAAAGTGTTGGCTATCTTTAGTTATATTTTTGGAATTTTTGGAGGTGATTTGGTAGGTGATCATCACTATTCTTCTGCTATGCTGTGAGCTAATAGAATCTAAAATCAATGAAGAGTTTACTTGTTTTATTCTGGTTTTTCTTATCAAGGTAATCCTCTATCTAAATTTGAATCTGAGGCATGATTATATCTCTGTAATGATTGCAAGCACTAGTTATTTCATGTTCTGAAGTTTTGATTATAAATCCTAGTGCCTATCTTGCTTTCACATATTGTTGCTAAAATTTTATGTTGTTGGGTGGGATTGCTTGGGATGTTTAAAGTTTTCTTTTTAATTCTATGGGCCACAAGAATTTTCTTGTTGATTTGATTTAGAAGCATGGCTCCAGATTGAAAAAAAATTAATTTTAGTAGCTAAATATTTTTGTTTTATGCTAGGACGTTTAGTAGAATTGCAATTTGATTTGTATGAAATCTACTATCCCTTTTTTTTATCATTGAGAATTTGCCGAAATGAGGATTTGGAACTAAATGTTTTAGACATTGATACTCAATTTTTATTGCTGAGAATTTCACTGGATTAAAGAATTTCTGGACCTTTTAGCTTGTGCTTGGCAAAGACCCCCCTATGAAATGTGTCATCGCAAAAGGTCTAAAAGGAACAAAAAAGACTTTTCAATTGATAAATACAAATACCAATCATATAAGGGGCGCATGCATAACAACATTAGCTAAAATGGGTATAAATGCCTTTGAATATATAACACATGGGGTTTTTTGACAATTAAAATTACACATGGGGTGATTGCCTTTGAGACATTTCATAGGAGGGTTTTTTGTAAATACCTCTAATAGATAATATATAAAAATTAAAAAATAACTCTATGTTCTAATTCGATTGTAGTAGATATAATATTACTACCTCAATCATTCTTAGTTTATCTCAATTTTCTATTCCAATTTGATTATAGAAGATTCATATCATATTAGATTAGGATAAGTCAATTAACTTCGTTTGAATTTGATTCAGTTCTAGTGAAGATATGAAGATTTCCTACACTCGACTATTCTCTTTTATATCAATTCTCTATTCCAATTCAGCTACAGAAGATTTATATCATATCTAGTTGGATTAAGTCAATTTGCCTCCTTTGAGTAGTGATTAAGTTCCAACAAATATAGGAAATTATATGCGCTTGATCAGTATTGGTTTATCTTAACTCTCTATTCGACTTCCAACTTTCAATCCCAATTTGATTATGGAAGATTTAGGTTAAGTCAAATCACTTTGTTTGAAATCAAATTCAACCAGTTCTTTATAATTTACCATAATCCACCATATTTGAATTAAATCTCCATTTAAGTTCATACTGATTGAAACCAAGATTTGTAATTTTGGCTATCCATTATAATACTCTAAATTATACTAGGACCATACTCTTTTGCAATCTACTTTTCAATTTGTTGTAGTTCATACAATAAAACTGATCCAAATTTCTACCAAATTTGGTTGCACCTAAGAACATCTTCTTTCTCAATTTGTGTTCAACAATTCCGTCTAACCAGGTGAGTAATTATTTTACTTTGAGTTACTAAATGATTTTCTTGATTTCACAATTCCCTTTGTTGTGACTTGTGAGATTAATATGTATTACATGTATCAAACTTCTATAAGATGCAATATATATTAGAAATCTTATGTTCTAATTATCCATGAACTGATGTGGTAAGTCATTCAAGTCATGTAATTTTTGCAAAGTAGTCTTTGTGCACTTGAAAATAATAAAGGAAAGATCATTGAATGTTGAAGCAGAGTAATTTGTAAAATTGGGTGTGAAGTGGATATATAATAATAGTGTGTCTCACTAGATAATTTAATATATTGCCTAACGAAGACATAGTTTCTATTTACAAGCTAGAAATTTTTTATTGCAGCATATACAATAAGTTATAGATTATAATATAATTCCTTATATGAGGTAATGTGTTGATTAATTAAACTTATATTCTTGTATAAAGATGGATGGTGATCATGCTTTGAATGCATGTTATTGTTGGTTTGTGATTCTTGTAGGTAATCTCTCTCTTACAATATCTTTGTACATGTATTAAAATTTTCTTATGATTTTTATCATGTAGATGAGCTCTAATATGGCATGAGCAATTCAATTTTTAATAACATACCTTTCTTAGGATCCAAAGTAGGTTAAGGAACACATGCCATGGTGATACTACATGTTAAGATTATTATCATGTGCTTTTATGCTTTAAAATCATGCTTTCTTCAATCTTAAATCTTAAAATCATCGTTGTGTACTTTGATGCTTTAAAACAACAGCTCTTCTTTGTCACCACTTGGTTACACATCTTAAACACAATCTTGGTTGAGGTTAGCTATGGCACGCTTGAGAATTTAACACTATATTAATAAAATTTCTACTTCTAAAAAAAATATTGTTATGATGGATTAAGTATATTAATAAATTTGCCTAGATTTACTATATGAATTGCCAAACTTGAAAATTCAAAAAAAAAAAAAAACTTCTACTTTTTGGGCTTAAGTGTGAGATATACAACCAGTAATGTATTTGCAATAGACCAAATGAGCAACTTTTAAGGTCAACCAATATGTCAACATCCAAGATAGTAAGCACTTTGTGGTCAATTCCAATTCATGCTTTTTTATGCATTCAAAATTTTGGCAAAGTATTCTATACAACAAACTTCCATGCAATCATACATAGCCTCCAAATGAATCTGTACTATAGTGTGTATAGTAACAACTTAATTGTAGCAACCATTCAACCAAACTTTAGTAGCGCTAGCAAGAAGAGATATCTCCCATGCAAGAGTGAAACAAATTTTGGACTATATTGAGAAAGCAAAGTAGCAAACAAACACCCTTAAATTCTAAACACAACACAAATTCTAAACTATACTAAGATAACAACACAACACAACAAATTCTCAGCATCATGTAAGTGCAACTAATCAAAATAGTTGAAAGAGTAAAATCCCCTGTCACTTTCCAAAACTGAGCAAAAACATGTACATAAATTACAGCAATAGGTATTGACAGCAGACTATCGCTTTCATATTCTAATCCTTAGCCACCAAACTGATATTCTATGCATTTTGAGTCCTTACTAAAGAGATAATCATTGCAAGCTCAGACAACATCTTTACCAACAAGGCACACCTAACTCCAATTCCACAAGTTAGCTTATTACTTTTCCTGACAACATCATTAGAGCACTCCAAGTCCAAAACTAGCAACTAAAAAAATTCATGTAATTTGTTTCAATGATTCTGTCAAGGCTCAATCATTTCAAACAACCATGATCAACCAAAGAGCTCAATCGAAACTGTACAATAGTAGCATTTCAAGAATTTGGAAGAATGAAGATTTGGGTAATGGGGTAGTGTGGCTGTGGCTACATGAGTGAAAAAGAAAAAGAGAAAAATATGACAAGAAATATGTAATTTAAACAGTTTCAAGCGTAAACTACACATAGAAATGAAATAAAATATCCAATTGCTAATACTAAGCAACCAACTACTTGAGTGTATTGGTATTTCCTAGCAGGATAGAAATTTATGCTTCAAACTCATCAAGTACTAATTAAACAAGGCCTCGTAATAACGCAAGGCCTCCATCAACACAGATAAGGCATAAACATGTGCATAGACTCACAAATAGGGGCTAATAAGAGTAGCATGCATTGGTTTTGGAGGGAACATATTACTGAATTTTTTCTTTACTTGCGAGACTGTTGAGGATCTTGGGGAGCTTAGCACCTCCATTGATGTCTATTACCACTTGATGCATAACCAAGCTACCAATAGAGAAAAAGAAAACATTATTTAGTCATCTAAAATTAGAGGATGTTCCCTATAAGGAAAAATCGTTGCATGAAGAGCATTTTAACATAAATAAAAATCTTTCATAGGCAAAGCAATTTACATAATTATAAATGAGACCAAGGAAAAGATGCTGAAAAATCATAGATAGAATCTTCTTAACATAATGACAAAGAAATGTCTCATAATATTCTTTTAAGGCAAAACTTAATTTAGAGTATTTAAAACTCAAAAAACAAAACACTAACAAATTATATCATCTATCTAAAAGAAACATATAATCTAGTTTAGTTAAAGATAACTCTATTATGATGGGATTTTATAGAATTATGAAACATAAGACTATAAAGAGGAGTACCTCAGGGAGTGACATGAAGCTCAAAATTGAAATAGAATCATAATCACTAGTAAAATTTTGAACTTCACTTCTCATGACTAAAACTAAAACACTGATAATGGAAAATTAAAGGATTCAAGAAAATATGATATCTTAAGACTTAAAAAATAGGGTGGAGTGAAAACAAATTCTCAATATCAACGATAGAAGATTGAGGAAGGAGCCAAAAAATAACTCAACTTAGGCTTTTTCTTTATGTCCACAAATTTGATGATTCAAAACTATTCTCGCCATAGAATTTAGATCCTTCTCTATTTTCAATCTTTTTTCTTTTTTCATTTTTTTTCCAACTCAGCTCCTTACTTAAATTGGCACCTTACATGATAAAACTTCTAACACCTAATATGTTCCTAATGGATGACCTCAAAATCACCTATTGAACTCTTTTAGTCCTTTAACAATTTCACTGGAGTTTTAGTACTGCACAACAAATTAAATTTAGTCTCAAACAAATAGGCAATGACTCCCAAACTTAATATATATTAGAAGGCAGACATGTTTTCAAAAGGATAGCAGCAACATGGAGATAGCTATCACCTCTAATATGCAAATTAGTATCATATGAAAATTTTTCAAACAATAAGTTCATATCTAAAACCAATATATTCATAACTCAAAGTACTATTAAATGAATAACATAAAAACAAAAATGATATGTATAAATATGAAATTTGCTTACCTAGTGGTTGGTGGCTAATGGATCACACAATATTAGAAGATAGAGAATGCAAGTCCTAACCTATTACTTATCAATGTTGACCACTATAATTCTTTGTTGTTTGCTTAACTAGCCTCTTTGGACACTTTTATGTCAACACCACATACATGACAACCACAAGAAATTTGCTAACCTAGTGGTTGGTGGCTAACAAATCACACAAAATTAGAAGACAGAGATGCAAGTTCTAACCTATTACTTATCAATATTGACCACTATAGTTCTTTGTTGTTTCCCTGACTAGCTTCATTGGACACTTTTATGTCAACACCACATACATGATGACCACAAGAAATTTTGGACTATGTGTGCAACAATTGGCTTTATGGCTCACCTAGATTGTAATATTTGAAAGAAAAAAGTGAGATTATAATGACCAAATAGAGTAGTTAACCTTCAAAATACAAAAATATATAATCTCATAGATTGATAATTTATCCAAGTTCATTAGCTATATATACATACCCGTATTTTCCACAATTTTGTTGCTTTGATTTTTGTGCTCCTTTAGAGTGAATTTCCTTGGAATCACAAACATCATGAGAAAACCTAATTGTTTTTGGATCCTAAAAATTTACTTAACTTTTGTACAAGGCTCATGGAGTTTGTCTCAAACCATAGAGAGCTTTGGCGAGTTTTTTTATATAATTAGAAAGTTTTTCTTTCTCGAAGCTAAGAGGTTGTTCAGCATAGACTCCCTCATTGATGATTCTATTCAAGAAAGCACTTTTAACATCCATTTGATAAAGAGTGAAATGCTTATGGAATGTAAAAACAAGTAGTACATGGATATATTCTAATCTCATAACTGGTGCAAATGTCTTATCATAATAAATTCTTTCTTCTTTACTATGGCCCTTGGCTTCTAGCCTAACTTTATTTTTGGAAACTTTTTCTTCCTCATTGAGCCTATTTCTAAATACTTATTTTGTCTTAATGATTGGATGGTTATCCGATCTCTAAACAAGAATCTAAACCTTGTTCTTTTGGGATTATGCTAGCTCTTCTTTTGTAGCATCTACCCATAACTTATCATTGATGCTTCTTCAACACTTGTTAGCTCAATCAATGATAGGATTGCACATTTCCCATTTCCTCTTTTTCATGTCTGGAAGATGAACTTGCTCTTGCTCCATCTTTTATGCTTCTTATGAGTTTTAACTTAAGATGGCTTGGGGCTTGATGAAATTTCCTTACTGTTGTAGTATTTGCGTCAACCACTTCTTTGGAAATACTTTCTTTCGATTTTTCAGAAGGAGAGCTTTCTTCTTTCTTGGCCTCATATTTAGTCTTCACCTCTATCCTTTTTCCATTCACAGTAACAAGGGGAATAATATATGCATCATCTTTGCTTAGGTGTTCCTAGGCTTCAAGAGGGCTAGTTGAAGGTTGTAGTGAAGCAAGGATCCAAAAATATAGGAAATTAAAACTTCAAAAGTAACTTGCAACACTACACCTAAGGATTTAGATTATGCCATAAGTATGGAATTAAGGTGAAGAGAAATTACCTTGATTGATTTTCACAAAATCACACTATAGAAAATGTGGTATCAACAATTGTTATTGGTAGTCTTTGAAGGGAAAAAAATGGTTGCTAAAACCTATAGCAACCAAAATAAGATTGGTCATAGGGGGTCACAACAAAGTAGCTACTAAAACTTAGTGACTAGTCATTAATTTGGACATTGAAGATATATGTTTAGCGACCATTCAAATTTATTTACTAAAAATGAAACAATTAGCAACAAAATTTTCACTTGCTAATTTAGAAATTTGTGGTTGCTATAACATTAAATAGTTTCCATAATTGCATAGATAGTGACCACATCATTTTTTTTGATAATATATTGCATTTTAGCAACCAAATTATTGGTCATAAAAATTTTTAAATGGCTATGATGAAAGTAGTAGTAGACTTAGGATCCAAAATATAAAATCATAAATAGGCAAAATATAACCAAACTACTCTACTCCAAGGATTTTTTTCATGCTCAAAATATGAATTTAGTTGCAGAAAATTTACCTTTGAAGATCAATATAAAGGCAAGAGGAAGATCACCCCAAAGAACTGTTCAATGGAAGATCTATGCATAGCAAAAGATTCTAATAGTTGAGCCCGTTAAACAACTCTAAAATTTGTCAAAATTGGCAGATAATGACAACACTAATTTAGATAGATGCTGCCAAAATTTCACTCCAATAAGAAGCTCCTAGGTCCTCCAAATCTACCACTGAATTTGCTGAATAACAATAGTTCACCAAGGTACCCTTAGTCCCCCAAGTATTGGACCTCTAATGACAAAGTCCACACACCTTAGGCTAGCATTAGATTAGCCTAACTTGAGATAGAACAAGTGAGGAAGAAGGTGATAGGAGGTTTCTTGGAAGTGAGAGGGATAGGAGAGAATTTAGTGTGAATCTTTAACATATGAATATCACATTTTTGGAGGGAAATGAAGAATGCATCTAATCACCGTCACAATGGCCGGCCAAGTGGCCTTATATAGAGGAGAAAGGATGCAAGTTGGCATCACACCTCCCATGTTTAGTTGGCCAACTTGCCAACTTGCATGTGAATTTGAATTTCACTTGCATTTGCATTTAATTAACATTTACATTTCATCTTATGAAATGAAATGCAAATTAACTCTAATTCAAATTCAAATGAACTATTTCATTTGATTTCCCCCCAAAATCAAATTCTCATTATTAATTAAATTAACAATTTCATTTAATTAATTTGACTTAACTCCTTAAGTCAATTAACTTAACCCTTTAAGTTAATTAGTATTAACTTTTTAAGTTAACTTAACTAATTAATTGTTGCATGGTATCAATTAAATTAACTCTTTAATTTAATTGGCCTAATTTAATTTCTTAAATTATTTTGATTAATTTAATATTTAAATTAATCAAGCCAAGATGACAAATTAAATTGTCAAAAACCATTCAAAACATGCCCAAGGTCTTTAGAAAATTCCTCTTATCAAATAAGTGCTTCTTATAGGCTTTTGTGTGTGATCCATTAGGATCATCCATTTATTAGACATAGGCTCACAACCCATTGTGATATTTTGAATATTGAAATATTCTCATTATTTTACACTCCTTTAAATTAACAACTCTTTTGATTGGATGAATGAATTACGTCTCAATAAACCATTCTATCTCTATGCTTGCCATGAAAATATGGTCCTTCCATTTCTAATCTCCTGAAACAAGCATAGGGCAAGATATTTGTCAACTCCCTAATAGCTTCGATAACTATGTTTCTACATCCAATATCTAATTCCCCTGTATGACCTGAACTTTGAAAAATTCTTTTTCCAAATTGTCACACTACCTTGCGAAAGGATTTTTTGGAATTTATCATTATAGAAAACATAGGAGATGCATTCGTCCTTCATAAAAATGAGAAGATGGATCCCATCTTGTATCTCAAAAACCTCTAAGCTTAAGTAACTTATGCCCAATCGCAATGCCGGATGACCTGTAATATGGTCGAAGAAGAGTCAAAATATAAGGACCTAAACATAAGGTTACCATGGATCATTAGGTCCAAGGACTAATTATATGCATTAGTGTAAGCTAGAGAACTTGCCACTATTAACTTGCTACTTCAGTTATCTAATGGATTCTCCAGGCTATTCTTTAGTGAACTTGTTCTCAAACAAGCATTAAACAAGCATCCATGTCCAACATAGATTGCTCATGAAATAGAACAATATCCAACTTTTTGGGATATGCATCATTAGTGCGAGTCTATCTAAATCTTAGATGTCCCATCTCATAAAATTCTATGACTTGGAATATTTAAAATTACGATTGTAGAGACTTGTTTCATGATCACCATCATATTCGTGACTAAGTCTTATAGTCTTATGTGATTTGAGGGCTTCAACCAAATGTGAATGAAGTATAATAAGCATAAGAAGAAGATGGCCATTTTATAAATTTTTCATTCAATCAAAATTATATCATAAGTAAAATAGTTTTACATGCTAATCTAATTGGTTGTGGGGCACTATTCCAACATACAAATAGTTGTCTTACTTAATATGTTTTAGTGACTACATTACAATGATATAGCTTTTATTGGTAAAGAATATCTTTTAGAAACAAAATTATTGATTACTGTAATTTGATTGCCAATAGATTGCCTTTTAGCGATCAAATTATTGGTAGTAATAATTTTTAAATGGTTGCAATAATTATCCTATTTTAGTGACCACATTGCGAGAATAAAACTTTTATTGTTGAAGAATATCTTTTAGTAATGAAAAAAGTTGATTGCAGTGATTTGGTTGGTAATGCATTAGCCTTTAGCAATCAGATTATTGGTTGTAATAATTTTTACATGGTTCCAATAATTGTCTTGTTTTAGCAACCACATTGTAGCGATAAAGCTTTTATTACTAAAGACTATATTTTAGGAACGAAATAATTGATTGCAGTAGTTTAGTTCATAATGGATTGCCTTTTAGCAATCAAATTATTGGTCATAATAATTTTTAAATGGCTGTAATAATTTTCTTATTTTAGTGACCACATTGTGATGATAAACCTTGTATTGCTGAAGAATATCTTTTAGCAGTGAAATAAATGTATTACTATAAGTTAGTTGGCAATGGATTGCTTTTTAGACACCAAATTATTGGTCGCAATAATTTTTAGTGTCAATTACATCCATACCTCTTGAGGTTTAGCATAATTACAAAAAAAATCTCGTTGCTTTGAAAATTACAAATACCTCCTTGTACTTAATTGTTGTCCAACATTTTAACTCAATCATTAGTTGCCATTAGGGTTTTACTATATGCCTAATAAAAAATTTGGATAAAATTTCAAATATGCCCTTAGACTAATTGATGGCATTTTTGACCTAGTGTGATTTTTTTTTCTGGATAAAAATATCTTCAGGTGTGGTGTTGTAAGATTTTTTGATTTGTTACGGGCGTGTTTGTTATTTTTTTTTGTTTGAGGTCTTAAATGTAATAAAATAGTAAATGTATTTAAGATAATTTAATTATATTCAATTAAATTTAATAAGCAAGAAAAATAAAAAATATAAATCAAATCTATCATCATTGAGCACATCATTTTAAGAATTGAAATGATGTATTCAATAATATTAAAAATAATAAGTATATCTAAAATAATTTAATTAAATTTATATCATTGACATATAACATATTAGATTATGTTAAATATAAAATTATGTTATTAAAATAATCTAATAATACTAAAATAGTAAGATATATAAAATTTTAATTAAATTGAATTCGATTTAACTAAAGAGTAAAATAAGTAAAAAATTAAAATAAATTAAATCTATCTTGATAATATATTTTTAATAATTTTTAAAACTAAAAAATAATAATAACATGTACCCCTAGATTTGGCATTTTAGAAAGTAAGATTTAAAAATTAAAATATTTATTTGACAAAAATTTTGCAGCGCAAAATACGAATAAGAAAGGACTTGATTGTAAGAATTTTGAAAGTTTTGGGGGTTAATTTTGAATTATTTTTGGTCAATGGGTCAATATAGTGTACTAACTAGTTTGAAGACTTAATTGAAATTGGGGGAAAGAATTTTGGGGTCAATGTGAGGCACTCAGAGAGCTGAAGGATTCAATTGAAATTTGAGAGGGAGTTTTAGGGTGGAAATTATAATTTTAGAAAGTCAAAAAATATATACACTAGAGCCTTTTCATTGTATCAAATTCTTCCATGTTTACCATCACCATCCTCTCCAACTAGCACCTCTTCAATGCTAGAAAAACTAGCAACCAAGCTAACCATTCTCTTTCTCTCATTACAAGGAATGTATTGGTACCAAATTTGCCTAGAAATAACTAGTGAATCGCTGGAAATTAAGCTCTGAATAGAGCCTGACAGTGGTGTTGATGGGTTGCTTAGTTTTGGCAATGGAAACTCATAAACAAGGAGTGCATTTTGATGGGCTCGATGAGAGGAATGTATGGTGGTTTCAATTTTGTTATTTGACCAACAAAGAAGGAGAATCGAAGGTGGAGGTGTGCGACGGTGTTGGGTGGAGCTTGGTGGTTTTACTTGAAATTGGCCAACGAAATGAAGGGGAAAGTTGAAATTGATTTGGGGGGTTTGATAGAGCGTAGTAAGGCGCACCTTTTGGCAGTGTCATAATTCAATTTTGGCGGAGGGGTGTGGTAGTAGCTGTCATCTAGCAAGGTCATGATAGTTTAAATTTGTGAAAAATTGAAGGTGATAAAATTATATCAAATAAACCCTCATAAATTCACAAATATTATAAATAGGTCCAAAAGTATTTATGTCATTTGATATTTCTATCTTTGTTTTTTAATTTTTTTAATTTTTAATGAAAGGGCATTTTGGTCTTTTTACACTTCTATCAACATTGTAATTTAGTTTGAAAGTTCTGGGGGTAAATTTAATTTTTAAAACAATAGATTTTTTTTTTTGTAATTACGTCAAACCTCAAGGGATATGGATGCAATTCACCCTAATTTTTAAATGGCTACAATAGTTGCTTTATTTAATATGTTTTAGCGACCACATTGTGACAAAGCTTTTATTGCTAAAGAATATCTTTTAGCAATAAAATAATTGCTTGCTATTAATTTTAATATTATGGCAAATTTTATTGCATTTTATATGGTTTAGCAACCAAAAATTAGCTATTGGCTGCTAATTTGTATATATTAGTAACCAAATAATGATTACAAAAACAATTTGAATTGGTTTACGTGTATATATTAGTAGCCAAATAGTGCTTGCAAAATCAATCTGAATCCATTGGTAATGTTTATCTAATAACAAAGTAATTAAACTTTACATTGCTTATAAACCTCTCCAAATAGGAGATTACATGGCATGAGTATTTGAGCAAAATTAAAATAAGGAAGGACTTACTTCCTTTACAATGATTCAAGTATAGAGAAAATGCTACAAATCACCTCTAATAGGGAACAATGTTAAATTGAAAACCAAAAAAGTATCCAACATTTCCTAATTAACCAAAAATTAGATAGTTTGATCTCCACAGGGCCCAAATTAAGTTTCCAAAAAGAACAGCAAAATTTGGTTCAATCTTGGCCTGCCATAAGTTAATTTTAGCCCACAAAGCAATCCCTAAAGGTGGAAGAATGTGCAGAGTTTGAGTCCATGCTACTGCACCATTTTGATTGCAAAGCTCCACAAGGTACAAGGTTAGAATTCCAAGTCTAGCAACATTTCCTGCAAATTAAATGAACAGTGGGCTCCAATTGATGTGAGTTTGATTCCACCTTGCCATATTTTCCAACAAAACACACAGTAGCAAGTAGGGGTGAGCAAAATTATCTATTAACCAAAAAACTAATTAACCGACCAAAACGAAACATCGAATTGATTTGTCCAATTGATTTTCAATTTGGTCAATGGTTAATTTTTTTTATAAGTTTTTGGTTTTCAATTTGGTTCAGATCATTTTTATAAAAAATTGATTCAATTGAATTTCTCAAAATAGAAAGCATATGTTCTCTGCATCACCACTAATTTTACTTGGTTTCATGATGATTGCTGTTGTTTCATGCATCTATATCTGTGTTAACTTTATGGTTGATATTACAGGATAATTTTGATCAATTATATACATATAGAGTTTGCTACACTTTATGAACTCCCATTTACTTGAGAGAATTTTCATGGATCATTATTTACATTAAAAAGAATTATTGAAGGTCATTACAGGAAATTGTATGAAAATGCAATATGGATCATCAAATTATTTGGATGGAGCTATATTATTATAACTTTTTTGAATAATAATGTTGAGAAAAAATTATAAATAAGAAGTGGTTAATTGGTTAATTATTCAAACCAAATTGAATTTTTTCAATTAATTTTATTGGTTAACCAAAAATTTTGGTATAGTGAATGATTACTAATTTTTTTTTTATTTTGGTCAATTAACTGATTGGTTTGGTCAGTTAATTTACCGAACCAACCCATGCTCACTCATAGCGGCAATGTCAAGCATGGATTGGTTCCTACTATAATCAAACAAAAACTAATTCCTACAACTTGCAACAGGAAAGAAAAATAACCAAGCTCTATCCAAATCAAAGTGACAATTTGAAGCATTAGTCAACTAAACACATCACAACGGACCCAAAATAAGCATAACCTAAAAATCTATTCCAAAATCAATAGATTTGTTGAGCAAAGAAAACAACAATAATTCCAATCATTAACATCAGTAGATTCCAATCCAACCAACCCCATTCAGCATAAATTCCAATGAAATTTAGACCCCAGTTACAATTGCAACTCCTTGAGTATAAACTAAAAATAGCAAAATAGTTGTAGCAACAATAGAAAAGGCTTGTTGCACATCAAAGTCAAGCAAAATTATGATCAAATCTCCATCTCATTCAGACACACCCATCAATATCAAGATTACTTCATATTGAGAAACTTCAACCAAAATCTGAGGCATCTCCAAATTCTAAAACTATATAGTTTCACACTATTAACAATGTTGCATAGATATCATTAAACATTGAATAGCAAAAAGGCATAACAAAGATTTAGTTGATCAAGAGCAAACTGAACCTATTAATTGCAGATAAAGTTACACTAAGTAATGATAAAATTATAGATATATTAGAAATCAAATAAGGAATCACAAGTCATGGTAGCTTGAGTACAACATTAAACTAGGAAGTACTACTTTCCTTACAAAATATCCAATTACTAAGCATCTCTACTAAAAGAAAAAGAGATAACATTAAATTGAAAATTGCATCAAATTGAAAACCAAAAGAAATTATTAAATGGTAAGCTTCCAAAACTTACTTAAGAAGATTTCAGCAAAACAAACCACAACATAACTCCTTCCAACATGACCAGGGATTAAACCCTTTCCTTAGCTAAAAATAATAAAAGAACAAAATCAACATGGACTAGAGTTTGATTCCACTTAGCAATAATTTGTAGCAAATAGAAATGAACCAAGAATCGAGTTCATATTGTAGCAAAACTAACTCAAACTTTGTAGCCTCAAATTCATTGAAGTTCAAGTCCCCACTTTGTCAAAATTGAATAAATTTTGTAGTAGACAATAGCTCCAATGTTCGATTCCCCAAACTAGCAAATTATCATGAAATTCCATAAATTGTAGCAAGGAAATTACCAAATTCAAATACTCTAATCTACTACTTAACAGCCAGGCAAGGATCAAAAGGTAGCAAAATTCTACTTGAAAAGTGAAACAAATAAGGTCCAAAAGGCTATCCAAAAACCAATAGAACAAAGGCGCAACAATGAGGTTGAAGTAGTTTTTCTGAGTTAATAGTTGGCGTATCAATTTTCTTGTCCAAGAAAAAGTATCTCTGCCTTGGAGATATAAAATCTAGCCCTAGCATGTTTCTCAGGAAATTGAGGAAATGAATCTAGGTATAAGAAATATCTTTAATTATTAGAAAAATATACCAATATCAAGAGGATAATGAGTTTTATTATTAGAACAGAAAATAATTTTTTTTAATTTTCACTCTAGGAAAAGCTAATCAAATTAGAAGAAATGAAGGTAAGGTAACTTCCTACAAGTAAAAGTATACAATAGCGCTTGAAGCAACCATGTATATGTATATCACACATAACTAGAATAAGCATTATGCAACAAGAATAGCTTCAAATACAGAAGGGTGCTATGATTCAAAATCATATTGAGGTGAGGAATGTTTTTGCTATTTTAGTTGATAATGCAGTTAATAAACTAATAGAGATAGAGAATTTGATATGTTGAATGCTACTAGGAATGAATTGAGTAATGTATAATGTATGTGCTATGATGTTGATGTTAACAAAGGACATGTGTGGTCAATAGAATTGATGAACCTATGTTGAATGAGGCTTTATAATGCTTTAGATGAAATGGAAAATGTTTTAACTGATCCACTTGATGCTACTGGAAATGTTATAAATGCTATAAATGTTGAAAATGACACGAAGCTTGGGAAGAAAGATATTAATAATTCTGTCCATGCCAAAAATATAAATGACAACAACAAAGTATAGGAGGTTTACATCAGAACATGGTCAATAGGAAAACATAACGACTGCCCTAACAAACAAAAGAGTAGAACAACATACCTCCAATTTAAGTAAAAATAATAATTACTACAAAATAAAGTAGCTCAAATATTTGATTCTTCTATGAAATTCTTCCATCATGACCTGTAGCATGCTTGAAAAAGAAAGTGAAAGTAAGATGGGGATAAATTTAAAGTGAAACCAAACTAGAATGGACAAAAGTGAATGTGAGAGCCTAGAAAACTATTAAAGCACAAATGATTAATGCTAAAAGGGGAAACAATTATTTATACTTGTATTTACTTATTATTCTAGGTTGCTATCCATAGGGGCTTGAGATTTTTCTTCATCATCATTGCTCCAATATTCAGCTAAATTGTCATCTTCTTCTTCCTCATTATCTTCAATGTGTTCCTTGTCATTGTTGACACCTGTGTTGATTATTTTCTTAGCAATTTCAATCTCTAATGGAGCTTCATCGGTGCAGACTATTGATCTAACCTCTTGAGCACTATCTTGAATTTGAATATGCGAATAATTCTTTTGTTGATATACATCACTGACATTGGGTTCATCTAAATCATTAGATTGAAACATAAGGGTTAAAAAAATGTCGATGTTGTGCATTTTGAACCACTTTCTAGTTCCCACATAGTTTTGTATCATTAACATAGAATACTTGATTTAAATGAATTGCTAACATATAAGGTTCACTTTCATACAAAAACTTACCCACATTTATGCTAGTAAAGTTACTATCTAACTTTAGTGGTTTATGTTGATCTAAATTAAACCATTTGCAACTGAACAATACACTTTGAAAGCCATAGGCATAGCTTAACTTAATTACATCTTCTGAGACTCCATAAAGCTTGATCATTTTTCCCTTATATACAAATTCCGCACACACTTCACTATTTTATGCCATTCGTCAACTATCTCTTTAGCTAGTTAGATACTTTACTCCTACAATGCATACACTACATTTACTAATACAATAACCAGGACCAGATGCTAGTGCTAGAAGTTCATTAGTAGCATATGGGGATTTTAGACATTGAAACTCTTTAATCTAATATTACAAAATAATGCAAGCTAGCACTTATATACAATAAAAAGTTTTTTTTTCAATAAACCAAAATTAAATTTAATTTTAGTATCATACTCGATTATCAAAACATGAAGCAAACTCTTTCTTTTGCTTTGCCTACCATCCAATAGGATATTCCCGCTTGAGTATTTCCTTGTGCTCTCTAGACAACAATAATAATATAAATTATTAATAGAATGTTAGATATGAGTTTATAATGATAAAAAAATAAGTTACCTTAAATATGATTTTATGTCCACATAATTATGCAGAACAAACCAATGTGTTATAATCTTGAGGGGTCATGTCAATAAAATCTGTTTTGCCAAAGGTTCAAATTTTACTTCTAAACACTAACATTGCTGTGTTTGAATTTTCCTCACCATCTTGATTTCTCTCATCTCTATTATATTTTGTCTCAATTCCATGAAGGTATAAGGGAAAAAAAATGAACACTCTTTTACAATATACGCTTCAACTATTGCACTTTCTAGACGAGCTCTATTTTGAGCCATCCTTTTTAAACTACTAAGATACCTATTTGGAAAAAATGCACATTACTGACATGATAGAAATAAGATATGAAATATGCATTTTAAGTTTATCATGAGATATTTTTTAAGAAAAAAATTTAAATAAACATAAATTTTTACCTCTCTACAGAATACATCCATTGATAATGTACATGACCACCAAGCTTGGCCTTTTGTGCCAAATGAGCTACCAAATGAACCATGACATCAGAGAAAGCAAGTAGAAATATCATTTCTAACTTGCATAGTATCACATGAATCTTTTTATCTAGACTGTCAAGGACATCGAGATTAAGTTTTCTAGAACATAACTGTCAGAAAAAACTTGCCAACTCAGTAATGACATTAAGAACATCTTTATGTTGGTAACCACACATTTCTACATGAAGCAAACATTGCAATAAAACATGGCTATCATGAATTTTCAACCTTGTTATCTTACCATGCTTGATATTCACACATTTAAAGATATTAGCAACATATCCATCTGGAAATTTAACTTATTTCAAGAATTCACAAAACCCTTTTCTCTCCTTTTGGGATAGAGAATAAAGTGCATGAGGCTTCATACATTTCACCTTACCTTCTTTGTTTACTTTGGCACCTTTTAATGATTTTAATTTTATTTCATGTCTTATACCCATATCTGCTAAATCCAGTCGACTTTTATTAGTATCTTTTGATGTAAGATCATTTATTATCCATAAAATTGCTGCATGTAGATGAAAATAATATCCAGTTTTTGCATCCCATGTGATTACTTCAAACTCCTTCAATTCATCCATCAAAGGTTTAAGATATACATTAATGTCTTTTCTAGGTGATTGAGGATTGGGTGGTTAAGAAAAACTTAAAGCTTAAGGATCGAACACAAAGTTACCATGGATCCTCAAGTTAAAGGACTAATAATATGCACTAGTGTAAGCAGGAGAACTAGCTACTACCGACTTACAACTATGTTTATCTAGTAAATTCTCCAGTAGGTCCTCATACTTTGTACTCTAACATGCACCCGTAACTCATACAGTTGCTCATGGAATGGAGCAATCTCTAACTCTTGAATTTATGCATCGTTAGTGTAAGTCTATTCAGATCTTAGATTCCCCATCTCTAAAGATCATATGATTTGAAAGATTTTAAATCATGATCATGTAAGACTTATTCTATGGTCACCAAACCAAATCCCACAATCATAGATGATCTAGAGGCTTCATCTAATTACTAGTAAAGTGAAATAAAGCATAAGATAAAGATGACCGTATAAAGAATATCATTCAATCAAGATTGTTTTACAAGAAAATAGTTTTAACAAGGCCAATCTCATTAATTTACAGGGTACTATTCCAACAATCTCCCACTTGCTCTAAAGTCAATGTCCTATGGCCTTGAGACCTATTTTCATAAGATGTCTTCCAAAAAGTTTCAATTTTTAGGGGTTTAGATAGTAGTTTTTCTATATTTTCTTGTGAGGCAACTTTTATCCGCTCATTTATCCCATCTATCAATTGATATCATAAATTAAATGAAAACATAGTTAATGGTTTGGATTGCTGGTGGCTTAAGTCTTAAATTATCTTCCAAAGACAATGATAGGCTCATGTACACTAAGCACTACATCCAACTCTTAGATGAAGTTCATATCCAAACATCTTCCTTTTATGGTTTTCAAAACCACAATGAATTTTACCTTAATGGTTATCTAGGCCATGGTGTCTAGTTGGAACTCTTCTAACACTCCATGCTGTCATTAAGGCAAAATATGTATCCAAAAGTTGATATTAGGTCATTTACATTTGATTGAAAACTAAAATCTAAAAACTCCATGAGTTTCAATTCTCTAATGCCATATACCAAAAATAAGTTTATAGTTCTTTTTAAGGTTTGTTTAATGGCTATCCAATGACATTCACTGGGATCCGATTGGAACCTACTTGTAATACTTAGCGAGTGCGCCATATCCAGTCTTGTATATTAAACATCATACAATTATGCTCTATGTAGTGGACACATATGATCTGTGGGATATTCTATGTCTCTCATCGTCAGTCTGAGGCGTCATAAACTTGGAGAGACGAAGATCACGTCCTAAATGAAGGAATCCCTTCTTTGGTTCTTCCATACTAAACCTCTTTAGTATCTTGTCAATGTACATTATTTGGGAAAACCATAACATCCTCCCTGATCTATCTCTATAGATACGTATTCCCAATACGTAGGATGTTTTTTCTAAGTCCTTCATAGAGAATTATGTAGATAATTGTGCTTTAGTGCACTCTAACATTTCCTTCCCAATCTCAATGAGAAAAATGTTATCGACATAAAGCATAATAAACTATAAGTTACTCCCATTAGCCCTTTAGTACACATAAGGTTCATAGACCTTTTTGACAAAGCCAAATAATTTGATTATCTTATCAAAAACATATGTTCCAAGTTTGGGATGCTAGTTTGAATCCATAAATGGATATTTGGAGTTTGCAAACTTTTTGCTCACTCTCCTTGGATGGAAAACTTTGTGGTTGCTCCATGTGTTTTTCTTCTTCAATATTTCCATTGAGCAAAGCAATTTTTTCATCCATTTGCCATATCTCATAATCATAATATGCGGCTATGGCAAGTAGAATCCAAATGGACTTAAGCATTGCTACTGGTGCAAAGGTTTCCTCAAAATTAATATCAAGTCTTTGAGTATAAGCTTTAGCTACTATTCATGCCTTAAAAGTTACTACTTCCCCATCTACCATAAGATTTTGCTAATAAATTCACTTGCAACCAATGGGAACTATTCCTTTTGGTAGATCTATCAAAGTCTATCCTTTGTTTAAGTACATAGTGTCCATTTCGAATTTCATTGCTTCAAGCCAACATCCTAAATCTATGTCCGACATAGTTTCCTCATAGTGTCCTATCCCGTGAAGAAATTTGAAACTTTCAGATTGCTTCTTGATTTAATCCAACCTTCTTAGAGATTGTGAGTGATGCTCTTCGATATTTATTTATTTTTACCACTCGTGGGATTTATTAATCGTTTAAACTTCACCAATTTCAAATACATAATCTTTTCTATCTTACAGAAATTTCTTTTCCAAAAAAGTGGTATTCCTCAAAACAAACATATTTTGTTCCAAGGGTTCATAAACTAATAACCCATAGACTCTCTTGGGTATTCCATTAATTTGCACATGGTAGATCTACTATCCAACTTATCTCCTACCGTCCATGTCATATAAGTGGGAGATCCCCAAACCTTTAGATAATGTTAAGGGGGTGCTTTCTTACACCATATCTTATATGATGTTTTTAACATCAACTTTGAAGGTAGTACGCTTAGTAATTTCACCGCCATCTGTATGGCATATCCCCTAAAAGGATATAAGCATATTGAAGAAGCGTATCATGAAATTTACCATGTCCAATAAGGTACGGTGGCCTCTCTCGGCTATTCCATTGTGTTGGGGTGTGCTAGGTAGACTCTATTGAGAGAGAATCCCCTTTTTCTTTAAATAATTCAAAAATTTGGTACTTGAGTATTCTTCCCCTCAATCTGATTGAAGAGCCTAGATACTAAGTCCTTTTTGTTTTTTGGCTTCATTTCTATACTTTTTAAACTTTTCAAAGGCTTCAAACTTGTACTTCATAAGATACATATGTCCGTACTAACTACAATAATCAGTCATGGTAATAAAGTAGCTCTTAGTGGACCACAAACATCTATATGGATCAAATCTAAAGGTTTTTGTGGAGCGCTCCATTTGTCCTACAAACAGAGCTTTGGTCATTTTTCAAACAAGATTCATAAGTAGGAAGGTCCTCAATGCCACTAACATTTAGTGCTTTGAGAGTTTCTAATTTGTTTATCTTATTTTTGGAGATATGACCAAGTCTTATATGCCATAAAATGGCATCTTCTTGGATATCTAATTTCTTACTTCATTGAAAGTGCATTAGTGATGGTTAAGAATTCAAAATGCACAATCCTTTGTTGAGTGTACCACAAGCAACTAAAGAACTCATTTTTCAATGCCTTTAATCTCCCATTTGATATAGAAGGATCAAATCCTTTGCTATCTAAGACGAGAATTAAAATATTATTATCAACAATTTGTGGTACATGTTAACAAATGTTGAACATAATTATGGAATTTTCTAAGTCTAACTTATTATATGTCTTTGGCTTGGGTCGCAACTCTTACTCCTTCGCTAAGGCGTTGGATCATATTCATATCATTTAGTTCTATTCTTCTTTCTATTCTTCACAATAATTTATAAAGAAAAGAACCACATGTGATATCATATATCCATGAGGAAATATTTATCCTGAAATGCATTTCAATAAAGTACATACCCATCTCAAGGGTTTCAAGGTAACCCTTTTAAATAGCTTCCAATGGCCTATCTAACCAAATTAGAAACAAATAATATTGACTATTTTCTCTATAATCTTCTTGACTCCCTCGGATGCTTTTGATAGTTGTTTTCCCTTGGAGGAATAAAATTTCTTCTTTTTACCTCCCTTTTTAACACTTGTTGGGCCCATAGACTTGGAAAAGAAAACAAGTGTCAAAAGTTTACCCTTGTCGAGGTAGTCTCCTTCTAGAACAATACTTTGATCAATAAAACTTGACGAGGATATAAAGATCAAATCCTTAGAGAGATTTTGTCCATTACTATGTCTAAGTTGAAAAGCTTCTCCAAGCCTAATCATCTTTAGACCATAATCAATGACATATGACTTTATATCTATCCTAGCTTGAGAAATTTCCTTTGACAGCATGAACTTCTCATGCCTCGTTTGCTTTACAACTCTTGTAGAGTTTAGCCAAGGTCTTACTCATGTGTTCTTGAGACTTTTAAGTTTCTAGATGCCATCATAAGACTAAGGAATAGGATGATCCTAAGCCTAATTCATGAACTTTTCACGTATCTCTAGATCTACATTAATCTCAAAGGGATTAGGAGTACCATGATATAGGACCTATATCTGTTCCTAGGAATTGAGAATGATTTTCAGGTTAAGTCAATCGTAGAAGTTAGGCTCAGTTGGTTTATTAGTTTCCAAAATAATATTAAGTGAAATTTTAGCCATTTTTGAGATTTTACGAATCTTGAAAGGTAAAAAAGAGAATATGTATATAATTAAATTTGATATTAAAATACATTCATGGTCTTTCAAGCATATTTTTTCTCCCACTATTTTATCAAATCCTTCACCACAAGGAGAATTTGGGAAATTATTTTTTCTAGTGAGAATCAAGACTCCAAGGACTTGCAAGTAGACCTACAACTTGTGAGACATCCACAGACAATCCAAAGGTAAGTAACTTTTGCTAATTGCATCTCATGCAATTCTTGATATATTTTGCCTCATTTTTTATGTAGACCCATGACTCATGCGATATCTACATTACTAGGTGTTAAGTCAAACCTACCAAATGTGCATCTCATGCTAAGTGTATGGTCACAACTTTCCACTATAAGTATGACCCACGACTCATGATACATCACATAAATAATGGTAGCATCATCATGCCATATACTAGTAGAAGGCATGGATTAATTAAACTCTTTTAATTTGTAACCATTTTGATTTAGCATTTGAAAAGCACTTAGACATTCTAAGTGGAGGGTTTTTGCTTGTAAAGATTTCATCATTTTTATCATCTTATTTAGGTACTCTATATCTTAATCATGCATTTCATACATCAATAGGATATGAAAAGCGTAAAAAAGTAAATGTGCCTAGCATACTCTTAGGGTGGGATGACCATGAGCTTAACCAAGTGATGCACTTAGAGCTATAGGTACATCACTCAGTTAATTATAAGTGGGCTGATTAAACTAAACTATTATATGAGTATATCCCATAAGTTCATGGGTTTACAAGCCTTCTTCGATCCTCTTTACCCCTTGTAACTTTTACAAGAGAAAAAAAATCTCACTCCTAGTGATTCTATTCTCATAACTTTTACAAGATAGAACAAGAGGCATATAAGCCCCGTTTAATACAAACCATTTCAACCTTGAAATAAATAAAATCAATATTAAAGGGCTCATGATCATCCCCATTCATTCATCATTCATTAAACAATTAAATAAACAATAAATAAATCTAGAATTAACAATTAATTCCAATAGTTAAATGCTTATCTCATAAATAGATGATTGGCCAAGTAAAAATAAGCATAACTATTATGCATCTCATTTTTGCAATAGTTGGAGATCAACTTTAACAAGATTTAAAAAGCAATAAAAAAAGGTCAAACATAGTTTTGAGAACTCACACAACACTTGTGCATCCATTATGTATGATTTAAATTGGTTTTTAGTCACTTAAGGAACCAAAAGAAGGCTCAAAACTCGATCAACCCTAAACATGGGACTATTGGCCAAGGTAAGCTCATGGCTGGGCAGAAACATTCAGCCACAGCTGCCATGTGCCAGCAACTCCCTTATTTTGGGGTCAAGCCCGAGTTAAGCTTATTTTGGCTCAAGTTTTGTGCACCACAAACTTTAGAACATCTTCTAAACATTAAAACCCACATTATGGAAGAAATTTCATATCTAAAATACCTTTTAAAATTGAAATTTCAAGTGGTCAATCATGCTTCAAAAATTAAGTTCAAGTAAGAATCAAATTCTCCAAAAATCTCCAACTAAATTCCAATCTCATTGGATCCAAAAATGACCAAAACACTTTTAGCCATAAGTCAACGTGCTATATCAACATATGACATCAATTAATGCCAAATCAACATTCAACATTAATCATTATGAATTAAACATACTAACTATATGAATTAACATTTAAATCACATAATAGCATGCTTTCAATTCATCAATCAAGGAGCTACACACAACATCAACCAAATACTCCAATCGATCAATTGAATCAAGAATTTTTTATCTAGATTAATCCATCACATGAATCAATCAATAAAGAAAAATTCAAATATAAGCATGACTTAGGCTCTGATACCACTTGAAAGTAAGTAAAGCACTCAGATCTAATTATCAAAACTTAAAAAGCATGAAATAAACTAGTGCTTACAAGAATAACAAGGATCTAATCATGCTAGAAATTCATATTTGGTGACTGCATTATCTTGAAAAGAAAAATCCAAGGAGAGACTAGTGAACTCTTCATTATTTCAGAAATTTTCTGCAATTGGCGCAGCTAGAAGAGTGCGGAAATAGCCAAACCAAAACCCCTCCAAACATTTTGAGAAAATTACTGAAGCTTATCAACATCTTGAAGAACTCTCTTTATAAATTTTGGATCAAAAAGCCTTCTTGACCTCCCAGGAGAAAATTGCCAAAATGAACTTTGTGCAGGTGGATCTCCAAAATCTGGCAAGTCAAGTACCTTACCTCTATTGTTATGATCCACACACCAATTAAATCTTCCAAGATCTCTGGTATATAAGTTGGAGTAAGACCAAAAATTCAACAATGGTGGAGGCTGATTTTAGTTGGAAGGACAAAGAATAGAGCAAAACCTTAACACATGAATGTAATGCTTGCAAAATAGTTTTGGAGGGAACTTGGAAATATTCTAATCTTCACACCTTTGATGCTATGACCGATCCTCTCTCTCTATATCTATATATAGATTCTGAAAATGTGTGATGCCAAGGTGGCATCACACAATGCAGGACAGGGGGTGGTCAAATAGGTTGCCATGTGGTAAATGTAAATTCAAATTTCATTTGCATTTTAATTATACTTGGAATCTCATATTAATTACCATTTTCAAATTTCAAATTAATTAAGATGCTAATTCAAATATCATTTGAATTCTCCCTCCAAAAATTATATTTTTCTTAAATTAAACATTTTAATTTAATTAATTAACCTTTAACTTAATGATTAAGTCAAACAAGCTTAACTCTTTAAGCTTAACTTAACTCTTTAAGTTAACTTGGCCAATTGATGGCCATATTGGCACCAAATAATTATTTAGTTAATTGTTGATCTAATTTCACTCCTTAAATTAGCTAATTAATTTAACACTTAAATTAATTAAGCCAAAATTGACCTTCAAAATTGGCACCTAAAAATTGGTCTCATAGGAGAAATCTTTTTCTAACAATTAGAATATTTTATCCTAAAAATGAGGCAGCTAATCAGCTTTTGTTTGTGACCCAATAGGTTTTACCATTCGTTGGACATGGAATCACAACTTCTTCTGACTTTTTAATATTTCATATTCATTCTAGTTTAAAACTCTTCTTAAATTAGTCGAATCAATTCAAGTAATCTCATTAATTGCAAAGTATCCAATCTCTATGATCAATGTCTAACCTCAAGCACAAGGAGCCCAACTAACTAGCCAAAATGAATATGTTGGAATAATATCCTACAAGCCAATGAGATTGGCCTTGTGTAAACTATTTCCTAGTAAAACAATATTAATTGAATGATATTTTTATATGGCCATCTTTATCTTATGCTTTATTTCACTTCACTAGTATTTGGGTGAAGCTCTTAGATCATCAAAGACTGAGGGACTTGGTTTGGTGACCATGGAATAAGTCTCACATAGTTACGTTCTTAAATCTTCCAAGTCATAGGATTTTATGAGACGGGACATCTAAGATCTAGATAAGCTTGCACTAATGATGCATAAATCCAAGGATTGAAGATTGCTCCATTTCGTAAGCAACTATATGAGATATGAGTGTATGTTAATGGGTGCTTGTTAGATAACTAGGCACTAAAGACCCACCGGAGAATCTACTAGATAGTCGTTGTGGCAAGTTAGTAGTAGCTAGTTTATCTGCTTATGTTAGTACATATTATTAGTCCTTTGATCTGAATATCCATAGTAATCTTATATCTGGCCCATATGCTTCGATTCTTCCTTGACCATTTAGTAGGTCTTTTAGATTGAGATTAAGTATGAGTTACTTGGCATAGAGGTTTGTGAGATCCATGATGGGATCTGACTCGTCGCTATTGTGCAGGGCGAGTGCATCTCTTATATGTTCTATGAGCCAAAAAATCCATGTGCAAGGTGGGGTGACAATTTGGAAATGGAGTTTTCCAAAGGTGAGGCCACACAACAGGGATCAAACATTAAGAATAGAGGCATAGTATCAAGGTTATTAGGGAGCCAATAAGTATCTTGTCCTAGGCCTTTTTCAGGAGATAGAACATGGAAGGATTGTATTTGCATGGCATGCGAAGAGCAATCATGGTTCTCCAGAATATTTATTTCAGTCGATTAATTGGGCTCCATGGGCTTGAGGTTGGACATCAACTTGGAGATTGGGTACTTTTCAATTAATGAGATTAATTAAATTGAGTTAATTAGTTTAAAAGGAGTTTTAGACTAGAATGAATGTAAGGTATTCAAAAGTCATAAGAAGTTGTAAGCCCATGTCTAATGAATGATACAACTTATTAGGTCACACATAAAAACCAATTAGCTTCCTAATTAATGGTGAGAATTTTCTAAGGTATTAGAAAATGATGTCTCCCAGCCGATCAAATTTTTGGTGCTAAGTTTGAAGATCAATTTTAACTTGATTGATATAAATGTTAAATTAATCAACTGATTTAAGAGTTAAATGAGATCAATAATTAAGGATTTAATTATTTGGTTTCAACATGACCATCAATTGGTCAAATTTTAAGTTAAGTTAACAAATTTAGCTTAAGGAATTAAGCTAGTTTGACTCAAAGAGTTAAGTCAAAGGATAATTAATTAAATTGAAGAGTCTAATTTAATTATTTAAGAAGAATGAATTTTGGAGGGAAGACTCAAATGATATTTGAGATGTCATCTTAACTAATTTGAAATGAGATCCCAAATGTAATTAATATACAAATGAAATTCAATTAAAAATTAAGATTCAAATTTTGCCACCTAAGCATCCCCAATTGGCCACCTCCCTCATGGAATGTGTGATGCACACCTTGGCATCACACCATCCAACATCTAGATATAGATATAGACTTGGCCAATTCATGCTTATTTGTGTGAAGAATTATATTCTTCATTTTCTCCATAACTATTTGCAAGCTAGCATTTCATGCGTTGAAATCTAAGCTTCCTTCTTCTTTTTCCTAGCAAAATTTGTCCTCCACCATTAGCAAATCTCTAGTCTTACTCTATCTCATTGACAAGATATTTAGAAAGATCTCATTGGTGTGTGGATCTTTATAATAGAAGCAAGGCGTATGACTTGCTTATTTCTGTAGATCCACCTGCACAGGGTCCAACTTGGCTATTTTCTCTAGGGACTTTCAGATGGCCAATTGATCTTAAATTTTAACTTGAAGTTCACAAGGTGTTGGATATCTTTTAATAATTTTTGGAGTTGATTTGATAGGGTGATCATTGCAATCTTCTTGTTGTGCTACTTGCAGGTAGATTCTAAAACCAGTGAAGTGTTTACTTGCTACTCCTTGGATTTGCTCATCAAGGTATTCCTCTATCTAAATTTGAATCCTAGCCATGATTAGATCCTTGTTTAGCTTGTAGGCACTAGTTAATTTCATGTTTTGAAAATTTGATATTAGATCCTAATGTCTTACTAGCCTTCAAGTGGTATCGGAGCCAAAATCATGCTTACATTTGGATTTTATTTGGTTGATTAATTTGTGTGATGGATTAATGTAGATTTTCATATTCTTGATTCAATTGATGGATTGGAGAATTTGGTGGATTTATGTGTTGCTCCTTAATTGATGAATTAAAAGTATGCTATTATGTGCTTTAAATGTTAATTCATGTAGTTAGTATGTTTTAATTTAAAGTGATTAATATTGAATATTGATTTAGCATTAATTGATGTTATATGTTGATATAGCATGTTAATTAATGACTGAAAGAGCTTTGATCATTTTTGGATCCAATGTGATTGGAATTTTATTGGAGATTTTGAAGAATTTTATTCTTACTTTTCTTAATTTTTGAAAGCATGCTTGAGCACTTGTATTTCCAATTTTAGAAGGTGTTTTGCATATGGAAATCAATCTAAAATATGTGTATTGATGTTGAGAACATGTGCTAAAATTGTTGGTGCATGAAAGTTGAGTAGAGAACACACTTGGCAAACCTTGAACTACCAAAAACAGGGTTATTGGCACAACCTAGGCACTGGCTAGGCAATATGTGCACGCTGTGCACACAAGCTACCTAGCTATGCGCCAGGGGTTGTCAGGTAGTCCAGTTTTAGAGGAGTTTGGTGAGCTTTGAGTTGTTTTCTCAACTTCTTTAATACTCAATAGGTTTTTGCACTACACACATTAGGTGCACAGGTGTTGTCCAAGGCCTCAAAATTATGTTTAACATTTTTGAATGCTTTTGAAAATTGGTTAAAGTTAATCTCTAGTTTGTGACATAAATGTTAGGCTTGGTTCAATTATTTGTTTATGAGATAAGCAATTAATTGTTTGAATTAATTGTTAATTTTAGATTTATTTGTTGTTCATTTAATTTTTGAATGAATGATGAATGAATGGAGATGATCATGAACCTTTAAAATTGATTTTTTTTTATTTCAAAGTTGTTGAAATGGGTTGTGTTTGATGGGGCTCGCATGTGTCTTGTTTTATCTTGTAAAAGTTATAAGAGTACAATCACTAGGAGTGAGGATTTCCATTTTTTGTAAATGTTGCATGGAGCAAGGAGTCCAATCGAGGCATGGAGGCTTTTTGAAGACCCAAGAATATATGGGATATACGCATATAATTGTTCTGTTTAATCAATCCACTTAAAATCAACCAAAGTGATGCACCTATGGCTCTAAGTGCTTCACTTGATTACGTTCATGTTCATTCCACTCTAGGAGCATGCTAAGCTATTTACTTATTTACGCTTTCTATGTTCTATTAATGTTTGAGATGCGTAATTAGGATATAGAGAACTTAAATAAGAAGATAAAAATGATGATATCTTTGCAAGTAAAAATCCTCCACTTAGAATGTCTAAGTATTTTCAAATATTAAGTTAAAATAGATACAAGTTAAAAGAGTTTTAATTAATTCAAGCCTTCTACCAATAGTGTATGCCATGATAATACTATCAATTTTGTTTGATGGCACTCAATCATGGGGGTCATATTTAGGAGGAAAGTTGTGAGCGTACACTTAGCATGAGACACATATTTGACTTGGGAACCCTCATACATTGGCACTTGGTCACGGGGGATGTCATGAGGCTGTCTAAGGATAAAGTTTGATTGGTGGGATTAACTTAACACTTAGTAGTGTAGATGGCACACAATCATGTGGGTCTATATGAAATGTGAGGCAAAATATATGGCAAAAATTTCCTTACTCTTTGATTGCTTGTGGATAGAACTTAGTCACGGAGGTCTATTGGCAAGTCATTGGGGTCTTGATTCTCACTAGAAAATTTGATTTCCCGAATTCTTCTTGGGGTGAAGTATTTGATAAAATAGTGGAAGAAAAACATGCTTAAAAGACCATGAGTATATTTTTAATATCAAATTCAATCACATGCTTATTCTCTTTTTTTGCCTCATGTAAATTTTTGAAATCTTCAACAAACTAATGGTTAAAAATCTACTCACAAGCATTTTGGAAATTAATAAACTCACTAGGCCTAATTTCCAATATTTGTTGAGAAACCTTAAGATAATTCTCGACTTCGATAAAAGGATATATGTTCTTGATCAAAGTCTACTAGACACTTTAGGTGATGATGCAACCGATGAGGTTCGTGAAGTGTTCATGAAATTTGTAGATGATGATCTACAAGTTAGATGCCTCATGTTGGCATCTATGACTAATGAGCTCCAAAAGACTCATGAGCACATGAAACATGCTTGTGAGAACTACACGCACCAATAAGAGTTGTATGGTATTCAAACTAGATACGAAAGGTTCGCTTTGTTTAAGAAGTTCTTTAGGACAAGGATAAGTAAAGGGGCTAATGTCCATGATCAAAGGCTAAAGATGATTAGGCTCATCAAAAAGGTTGGACAACTTAACGTGATCATAGACAATGACCTTTATGTGGAATTGATCCTCCAATTAATACCACTATTATTCAACCAATTCGTTGTGAACTTTAATATGTCCAAGAAAATGATAACAATCAGCGAATTGGTGAACATGCTAATGACCATGGAGGTGACGATGAGAAAAGAAAAACCTCTTATGATGGCGTCCTCTTCCAAGTTAAAAGGTCTTAAAGGCCCTAAAAAGAGAGGTAAGAGGAACATCAGTTCTTTCTCAAAATAGAAGCAACCTGAGAAAAATTTTGGAAGAGTTAAGAAAAAGGCTAAAATCAAAGAAAACTATTTCTATTGTGGTGAAAAGGGTCATTGGAAAAGAAACTACAAAGCTTACCTTGTTATTTTTGAGAAGGGTATGTATTTCTTTGAGGTGTATTTGATGACAATTTTTTCCTCATGGGTGTTTGATACCACATGTGGTTCTCACCTTTGTAACTCATTACAGGGGATGGAAAGATAAAGGAGTTTACATGAAGGGGATTTGGTCTTTTGCCTTAGAAATGAAGCAAGAGTTGCGGCCGAAGTCCAAGGCATAATAATACTAGACTTAAGGAATTCTTGTATTGTTCTTAATCCAATTTACTATGTACCCAACCTTGTTAAGAACATCATTTCAATTCCTATTTTGGATAATGAAGGATTTGAACTTTCAATATCAAATGGGAAGTAGAAAGCATTAAGGAATAGTTCCTTAATTGTTTAAGGTATACTAGTTAATGGACTATACAAGCTTGATTTTTCCACTCTTCTAATGCACACTCAAACAAATAAAAGAAAGTTAGATATCCAAGAAGATGCCATTTTGTGGCATGCTAGACTTGGGCATATCTCTAAAAATGGGATGAGCAAGTTGGAAGCTCTCAAGCACAAAAAGTTAGTGGTGTTGATAAGTTTTTCATTTGTGAATCTTGTTTGAAGGGAAAAACGACTAAGGCTCCCTTTGTAGGACAAACGAAGAGATCTATAAGTCTTTTGGATTTGATCCATATGGATATTTGTGGACCACTACGGGTTAGTGAGAGAGATGGCTATTCTTACTTCATTACTTTTACTGATTATTATAGTCAGTGCGGACATATGTATCTTATAAAGTACAAGTTTGAGGCCATTGAAAGTTCAAAAAGCATAAGAATGAAGTAGAAAATCAAAAAAGACTTAGTATTAAAATCCTTCAATCAAATCGAGAGGGAGAATACTTAAGTATCGAATTCTTGGGTTATCTTAAAGAGAATAGGATTTTCTCTCAATAGACTTCACCCAACACACCCCAACACAATGGAGTAGCTGAAAGAAGAAATTGTACTGTATTAGACATGGTACACTCTATGGAGAGATTTTTTGATGTACCCATATCTTTTTGGGTTACATTTTGGAAACGGTTGTGAGGTTACTAAATCTAGTACCCTCAAAGTCGGTGCCAAAAATACCATATGAGATATGGCATGGCAAAACACCCTCTTACCATTATCTAAAGATTTGAGGATCTCCCATCTATGTGAGATAGATAGTGGGAGATAAGTTGGATAGCAGATACATCTTGTGCAAGTTTATGGGATACCCAAGAGAGTCTATGGGTCATTACTTTTATGATCCCTCAGAACAAAAGGTGTTCATCTTGAGGAATGCTCCTTTCTTGGAAAAGAAATTTCTATTAGATAGAAAAGGTGTTGTCATTAAACTTAATGTAGTTCAAGACAATCAAGAAATCCTACAAGCTGTGGAAATAGTGAAATAACAAGAGCCTAGTACACAATCTCTGAGAAGGTCGGACCGCAACAAGAAGTACTAAAAGGTTTGGATTTTTCATGAGATAGGACAATTAGATGATGATCCGAAGACCAATGAGAAAGCTATATCAAACATAGATTCGGGATATTGGCTTGATGCCATGAGATTTAAAATGGACTCTATGTACTCAAATAAAGTATGAACTTTGGTAGATCCACCAAAGAGAATAGTTCTTTGTGGTTGCTAGTAGATCTATAAGCAAAAGCTTGGGATAGATGGAAAAGTGATAACTTTTAAGGTGTGTCTAGTGGCAAAAAGTTACACTCAAAGACCCATTATCGATTTCAAGGAAACTTTTTCACTAGTTACTATGCCTAAGTCCATTTGAATCTTACTTGCCATAGCTGTATATTATGACTATGAGTATGGCAAATGGATGTGAAAACCGTTTTCCTTAATGGTAACATTAAAGAAGAAATTTATATGGAGCAATCAAAAGGTCTTACATCTATAGAGAATGAGCAAAAGGTTTGCAAACTCCAAAGGTCCATTTATAGACTCAAACAAGCATCTCAAAGTTGGAACATATGTTTTAACAAAACGGTCAAATTGTTTGGCTTTGTTAAAAATGTATATGGACCATGTGTGCGCAAGAAGCCTAGTGTGAGTCTAGTATAGTTTATTGTGCTTTATGTCAATGACATTCTTCTCACTAGGAATGAGGAAGGAATGTTAGAGTGCACTAAAGCATGGTTATCTACATAATTCTCTATAAAAGATTTAGAAGAAATATTGTACATATTAGGAATAGGTATCTATAAAGATAGATCAAGAAGGATGCTGCTTTCCCAAATCCTGTACATTGATAAAATACTAAAAAGGTTTAGTATGAAAGAATCTAAGAGAGGATTCCTTCCCATAGGGCCCAACATTTATCTCTCTAATTCTATGGCCCCCAAAACTGAGAAAAAGAAATGAAAGATGTCCTAAATGCCTTATGCCTCGGTAATAGGGAGCATAATATATGCAGTTTAGTGTACAAGATAAGATGTGACACACTTGTTAGGTGTTACAAGTTGGTTTCAATCCAATCCTAGTGAAAGTCACTAGATAGCCGAAAAAATATTCTTAAAGTACTTGAGAAGAACTAATGATTTATTTTTAATATACGACAATGGAGAATTGAAATTTGAAGGGTTTCCAGATTCTAATTTTCAATCCAATATAGATGACCTCAAATCCACTTTGGATTTATATTTTACCTTAATGATGGTGCAGTGAGCTGAAAAAATTCCTAGCAAGACACCATGGTTGACTCAACCACTAAGGCAAAATACATTACTGCTTCGGAAGCTGCAAAGATAGGTGTTTGGATGAAAACTATCATTTAAGAGTTGAATGTAATGCCTAGTATTGCTAAGCCAGTAGTTGTTTTCTATGACAACAATGGGGTGGTAGCACAAGCTAAATACCTAAGATCTCATCAATGATCCAACCATATATTGAGGCAATATCATTTGATCTAGAAGATCATTGATAGAGGCAACATTCGAGTGGACAGAGTTGCCTCGAAAGATAACATTGCAAATCTACTGATGAAACCCTTATCGCAAAAGGTCTTTGAAGGACATCTAGAGAAGATAGGTCTTAAGGCTATGGGGCATTGGCTTTAAGACAAGTGGGAGATCATTGGAATAGTGCTCTACAAGTTAATGACAATCGCCTTCTGTAAACTATTTTCAAGTAAAAGGATCTTGCTTGAATGATATTTTTATATGGCCATCTTTATCTTATGCTTTATTTTACTTCACTAGCATTTAGATGAAGCCCTTAGATCACTTAAGATTATGGGACTTGGTTTGGTGACCATGGGATAAGTCTCACGTAGTTGTGATCTTAAATATTTCAAGTCATAGAATCTTATGAGATAGGGCATCTATGATTTGGATAGACTTGCACTAACAATGCATAAATCCAAGGGTTAGAGATTGCTCCATTCCATGAGCAATTGTATGAGATACGGGTGTATGTTAGTAGATGCTTGTTAGAGAATAAGGCATTGAAGACCTAAATAAAAGTCCACTAGATAGTCATAGTGGCAAGTTGGTAATGGCTTGTTCTCCAACTTACGTTAGAGTATATTATTAGTCCTTTAATCTAATGATCCATGATAACCTTATGTTCGGTCCTCATGCTTTAACTCTTTCTTGACCACCTAGAGAGTCTTTCTGATTGAGAATGAGTATAAGCTACTTGGCATGGTGGTTTGTGAGATCTAAGATGGCATCCAATTCCTTACTGTTGTGAAGGGTGAGTATATCTCTTATGTGCTCTATGATGGTCGATTTCCAAGAAATCCTTACGCAAGGTGGTGTGACAATTTGAAAAAGGAGTTTTCCAAATGTGAGGTCACACAATAGGGATTGAACATCAAGGATAGAGACATAGTATCAAGGCTATTAGGGAGTCGACAAATATCTTGCCCTAGGCCTCTTTCAGGAGATAGGAGGCTAAATGACCATATTTGCATAGCATGTGTAGTGTGATGATAATTCTCTAAAATATTGATTTTGGCCAATTGGTTGGGCTTCATTGGCTTGAGTTTGGACATCGACCATGGAGATTGGGTACGCTTCAATTGAAAAGATTAATTGAATTGAGTTGACTAGTTTAAAAGGAGTTTTAAACTAAAATGAATATAAGATATTCAAAAGTTATAAAAAGTTGTGAGCCCATGTCCAATGAATGGCAAAACTTATTGGCTCACACATAAAATCTAATTAGCTTCCTAATTAATGGAGAAAATTTTCTAAGGTGTTAGAAAATGATGCTTCCTAATGGACCGAATTTTTGGTGCCAAATTTGAGGGTCAATTTTGGCTCGATTGATTTAAATGTTAAATTAGACCAATAATTAAAGACTTAATTATTTGGTATCAACATGACCATCAATTGGTCAAGTTAACTTAAAGAGTTAAGTTAACAAATTTAGCTTAAGAAGTTTAGTTTAACTTAAAAAGTTAAGTTAAAGGATAATTAATTAAATTAAAGAGTTTAATTTGATTAATTAGAAAGAATGAATTTTGGAGGGAATACTCAAATGAGATTTGAGAAGGCATCTTAATTAATTTGAAATGAGATTCCAAATGTAATTAAGATACAAATGAAATTTAAATAAAATTTAGATTCAAATTTTGCTGCCTAAACACCCCCAATTAGCCGCCCTCCTCATGGAATGTGTGATGCCACCTTGGCATCACACTATCCCACATCTATATATAGATATAGGCTTGGCCAATTTATGCTTATTAGTGTGAAGAATTAGATTCTTCATTTCCTCCAAAACCATTTGCAAGCTGGCATTTCATATGTTGAAAGCTAACCTTCCTTCTTCTTCTTCCTAACAAAATTTGGCATCCACCATTAGCAAATCTCTAGTCTTACTCCAGCTTATAGGCTATAGATTTAGGAATATCTCATTGGTGTGTGCATCTTTACAATAGAGGCAAGACATATGACTTGCTTATTTTTGGAGATCTACTTGCACAGGGTCTAACTTAGCTATTTTCTCTAGGAACTTCCAGATAACCAATTGATGTCAAATTTTAACTTGAATTTCACAAAGTGTTGGATAGCATTAGATATTTTTTAAGAATTTTTGGAGGTGATTTGATAGGGCGATCATCGCAATCTTCTTACTGTGCTACTTATAGGTAGATTCTGGAACCAGTGAAGTGTTCACTTGCTACTTCTTGGATTTGATCATCAAGTTAATTCTTTATCTAAATCTAAATCCTAGGTAGGATTAGATCTTTGTTTAACTTGTAGGCACTAGTTACTTTCTTGCTTTGAAGTTTAAATATTAGATCCAAGTGCCTTACTACTCTTCAGAATATTCTAGAGAACTTTCATAGCTTTATGCTTGACATGCAAATACAGTTCTTCTGTCTCTTATCTCTTGAAAAAGACCTAGGGTAAGATATTTATCGTCTCTCTAATAGCCTCAATTCTATATCTCTATTCTCAATGTTCGATCCCGATGTGTGACCTCACCTTTGGAAAACTCATTTTTCAAATTGTTAAACTACCTTACGCAAGGATTTATGGGAATCAATAATTATATAATATATAGGAGATGCACTTACCTTTCATAACAGCAATGAGTCAGATTCTATTTTGGATTTCACAAACCTCCATGCCAAGTAGCTCATACCTAATCTCAACTGGAAAGACTTGCTAGGTGATCAGAAAAGAGTTAAAGCAAGAGGAATAGATATAAGGTTACCATGGATCCTCAAGTGAAAAGACTAAAAAATATGCACTAATGTAAGCAAGAGAACTAGTCACCACCAACTTGCTACTATAGCTATCTGGTGGACTCTCTAGTGGGTCTTCAATGTTTTTTTCTCTAACAAGCACCTACTAACACGCACTCGTATCTCATATAATTGCTAATGGAATAGAGCAGTTTTCAAGTTTGATTTTATGTATTGTTAGTACAAGTCTATCCAGATCTTAGATGCCCCATCTCTAAAGATACTATGATTGCGAAGATTTAAGATCATGACTGTGAGACTTGTTCTATGATCACCAAACCATGTCCCGCAGTCATAAATGATCTAAGGGCCTTATCCAAATGCTAATGAAGTGAAATAATGCATAAGATGAAGATTGCCATATAAAGAATATCATTCAATCACAATTATTTTACAAGAAAATAATTTTAACAAGGTCAATCTCATTGGCTTGTAGAGCACTATTTCAATAGGGAATTGAAAGAGACATCATTAAATAAAGTTCTTTCATGCATTGCCAAGGTGCTAAATTATATGCCATTAAAATGGCTGGACATGTGTTGTAAGAATTATTCATGTTAGTAGAAGGATTAAATCCATTAATTGCTAAACCAAAATGTATGATTCGAGGATCTTTGACAAACCAAGGGCATTACTTCTCAAGATCTTTTCAAGCTTTGGAATCTGAAGGATGGGCTACTGTTTCACCCTCTTCAACTTTTCTATCCCTATGCCACCTCATATCAGAAGTTGTTTTCCTTAACACATACAATCTTTGTAACCTTGGTTTTCAAGGAAAATAGGTGCAAAATTTTATGAGGAATTTGCTTTCCTTTGCTATCATTTACTTTCCAATTGGATTGCTTACAGACTAGGTAACTATTTGAGCTTTCATAATCCTTTTAAAAAAAATGCATTCTTTTTACATGCATGAATAAGCTCATACCCCAAACCAATGCTTTTTAATTCCTTTCTCACCTCATAAAATAAAGAAGGAATGATATCACCCTTTAGCAAGTATTTCTTAAACAAATCAATTTTCATGTTATAACATTTATTAGTCATTCGATTCAAAACCTTTATGTCGAGCAACTTGACAAGGAAAGACAACAATAATATAGAACAACTGGATATAACTTACGTTGTGCATCTCTTAACAATCTTTGGAAATTTTCCACTTCATCATCTACTACAACATTTGGATTATCATCATTAAGATTATCCCAAAAATTGTTCGGATTCTCATTATCGATGAAGTTATGCATACCAAAGTTCAAATCTTCCAACATCTCTTTCTCCTCAATTGTTTCATCTATATAACCATCAATATTGTCTTCTATATATTGATTAGAGCTTTCACCATGATGTGCTCATTCAATATAATCCACATCCATTCCATTAGTGAGTAAATGCAATTTGACCAAGTAAGGTTAGTGTAATATCTTATTCAAGCATTCTCCACAAGGACAAGGCATGTTATTTCTCCCCCTAGTATTCTGTAAAGCAAATCTCATGAAACTTTTAACTCCATTAACATAATCTTTAAAAGTGAAGTTGTTGAGTTTATCCTAGCTCTTATCCGTTTGGAACTAGTTAAGGTGAAAATACAAATAATCATTAGATATAGATAAACAAATATATATGATATATAAATTCTGTAACAAATATTATAGCACATTTGATATGCTTATTTGAAATCATGATTCTAGCTAAGAGCTACATAGATTAAGTAGACAACATGTGAGGGTCAAGTAAGGTAAATGTTTGTTATGGAAGCATGACTTTTGCAACTAATCACTTTTATGTTACATGATAAAGCCTGCGTTTTACAGTAAGGGGATGTTCAAAAAAAATTGTAATTAGACTAATACACCTTAACATCACCATATTATTGTTCACACTACATAAAAGTAGAATTAAGAATGTAAAATTTCTAGATATATATCTTTTTATTTTTGAAAATCTTGTCATATACAGGTGGTCTATTCTCTGCTAAAATAGTTACAAACTTGGTTGGTTGGAGATATTCTGGATTGGAACCTCGACATTGATTTGGGTGGATGATCAGAAAAATATCTACAAAATTAGTTAGTTGGATAACTTTCCATTTGAGACAAAATTGGAAGAATTGAAAGGATATTGATGGTTAAACATTCTACTCTACTTTTATTTTCTTAATTTTTTCCTTTATTTTTTAAAATTTTATTATTTTAAAATCTTTTGTATAATTTATAAATTTAAAATTAGCACTTCTTCATATTCCACAACTTATTTAAGTACAAATTCTCTTCAAACATAATACTTTTAAATTAAAATATTCATATTATTTTATTTAATTAGTAATATATATTGTTTCTTTAAATACTAAAAATAATTACAATAATTTTTAATCATATGAAGTAAAATAAATATTATTATAAAATAAATTATTGTGATATAATTCCTGTAGGTGCATCTCGCTGGGCACATGCTAGTATATATGTGTATATAGTATGATTATTTTTGTACATTACCAATGATATCAAGTTTTTGAGAATTAATAGCCAAAATCAGCATGTCACCTATCTTAGGATCTAATAGACTAATTGCTAAACTTTCACATTTTTAGATTTTGTACACTCAAAATTTGTAGCGCAAACTTTGGTGCAATGCATGCTGATCTTCATCTTATTTGTCTCAGCCTAACAAAAATTGATATATGCAAGTTTTTCTTAGGTTCATATGACATATCACTTCAATATCAACTAAATCAAACTCATTCAATGCATATGCACTATCTGAAATATAATTATAAACCTCTATGCATGAGTAACAAATGTGAAGCAATATGGCTTCTGCTTTGGCACTTCAAATTTCATTTTTCAGTATGTCTAGAAGTCTCTAACCAAGGATTTTTGCTGATAGAACTATGATGAAAGCCCACAAAAAGGGGGATGATTGGCCACACAATGTAGGCTACAATAGTGAAACAATTTCTCCAAGTCCATGTCCATGGAATAAATCAAAAGCTAGAAAAGTAATACCTTTCTCTATAAGAAAACATAAGTAAACAAATAAAAATAGCAGGATTTTTCATATTTGACTTATTCTTAAAATGTTCCAATTCACTAGTAAATGTAACGAGTATAACAAAGATATTATACACTGAAAATGTCATCAAATGTAAAAAAACATTGAGCAAATTTATCTATATACAAAAATAGAACATTTGACTAAATGAAAAAAGATATCAACTGTAGTGCCTCCTCTGGGGATAACACCTAAGCTAAGGCAATAAAATGTTTATTCCTTAAGCATGCACCATTACAACCAATAGGCCCATAAAATTTTTCACAAATTTTCAACAATAATATCAATAGCATCATACTTTTACAGAATGCCTTAACCCAAATATGAAAGCTATATCAAAGTGATAAATACCACAATAAAAAGTTAAACAATATTCAAACCAAAATGTCATCTCTAGTACCATGATCCATACATATAATCCATGAGTATATCAGTAATCATGACACATCACAATATATCTAAACAAAATAACCCAAACACAATCATATATACATATACATAATAGGCTCTAATTCAATCATCATTTACCAGGTTTGTTAGTCCTTAGATTCCCTTGTCTAATACCGAACTGAATAGAGATGAGCAATATACGAGGATGAGTTATAAAGACTCAGTGAGGATAATATAAAGCACTACATGACCAATTAGACATTAAGGATTCACAAATATCAATCAATAACAGTTTAGCATGAGAACAACAAGTCAATGCCAAAAGAAAACAATAAAGAAAATTGAATTACTAGAAAATGCTAAGACGAAAGCTAAGACTGTTGGCTCAACGGCCTATTCATCTCAACCTATTTACATGAGAGGTATCAACATCGATCGACGTAACCAATCTTACTAGGATATTTAGGGGCATCTCAATCAATCACAGTTGGAAGGCATTGATGTTGACCAACTCAATTGTTTTACTACAGAAGGTTTTTCTATCAGCTCATTAGCACAGAACGTTAGTCCAAACTAGATTAGGATACCACTTTAGCCTTATTGCACCATGTGCAGAATACAAGTACAAGGATAACAAACCAACCACATATGCAAGTCAATAAATTAAATATATCATGCATATTAGAACATCCTTATGCCTCCGTAACAATAGAATAATAGTTCATTTAGTACAATTATAATCAAATTAGTAGCTTGAGCATGACAACTCAGTAATAATAGTGAATCAAGCATAATAGCTAGGCATTAAGAGTAGCTTAAGCATAACAGTTTGGCAAGGCACTTGGCCAACAATTCTCTTATACACACGCTTTTCAGTTTGAACAGTCAATCAATCAAATGCTAACATGGTAGAATAATAAGTTTCACAAAATGGTTTCAACAAAGCTAGTACATAACAGTAACAATAAAAATCAATCAAGGAAGCCAACATGACTCACAACAATATACGATACAGTTTGATTAGTACAGTAACATATGAGACACAAAATTGTTCATGGTACTAGAATAGAATGAACAATCGATTCAAAATGATTTCAGTTCATGGTTTTAAAATGGTATGATTCACAAGTTCAATGATTAGAAGTACTTAATGAATGATATTCAAGTTAATAGAACCTCACAAGGTTCACAAAGTAGCAAAGAATGATAATTAGAATAGATGTCGAGCAATAAAATCTCGTAGGGTTCGAAAAGCAGCAATAAATGATAATCAAATCAAATGTCAAACAATAGAACCTCACAGGGTTCAGAAAGCAGCAATGAATTATAATTAGATCAGATGTCAAGCAACAAAACCTTACATTGTTTGAAAAATAGCAATAAACGATAATCAAATCAAATGTCAAATAATAGAACCTCACAGGGTTCAGAAAATAGCAATTAACAATAATTAGATTAGATGTCAAGTAATAGAACCTCACAGGGTTCAAAAAGCAGCAATAAATGATAATCAAATCAGATGTCAAACAATAGAACCTCATAGGGTTCAGAGCGTAGCAATAAAAGATAATTAGATTGGGTATCAACAATAGAACCTCATAGGGTTCGATAGTTAATCAATAATAATAGTAATAGCAAAGACCGATATCAGATCAACTAAACTACATAAGGTTCAATCACAATAATATTGCTTAAAGAATTACCAAGTTGGTGGATCCTCACCTTAATCACGTCAGCGACACAGCCAAACTCTATTGGTCCTCAGGGTCAAATCCTCCGTCACCTATTTAAAAGAATAACCTTATGTTAAAATCTATGTTCAACCCTAACGATCACTAATGCTTAGAATCGAACTAATAACAACCCTTAATGCTGAGCACTTATCCTATTGATACTCAATATTGATCATAGCAATCTAGTTACCAATAAAATCCAAACTTTACTTGAATAAATCATGGTCACATAAAATTAGGGTTTTCTAAACTTAGTATGCTATATATCCTATAGTTACATGGAATAATACCATTTTAGACTCACTAGGCTAACTTAATCGATCAAATGTGTTTTGATCTTATGTATGGGTGTTCTGATCGACAAATTCCATCATAATATACGATAATATAAGGTTTTACAATACTCAAAACGTACAAATATATATATATATATATATGCAAACCTATGCACTAAAGACATTGTTCTTATACCAATAACTCTCTAACAAAGAAGAATCTTCATGATCAGACCGCATACATGTAACCACCATATTGAGGTGAAAATTCTATTTAGTTGCCACCACTGTTGTAGAAAAATTCCACTACCACCACCAGATATGCTCAACTAAACAAACCCCTCAAATAATTTTTGATTTTGACATCATTTGGCCGATCAATTGGCCAAAAAATGAAAATCCCATCACAAACACCACTGCTTGATTTTGTTCAAATTACTTCGCCATTGATGGTCATCCTTGAGTCGAGCCCAACAAAAACTCAGGCTTTCATCGCCAAAATAGAGAAACCCATCACCACCACCGCGGCTGAAACTTTTGAGCTAAACTTTTGGCCGCTACATTGGTTAGTTCTATAAGATGTTGGTATATTTGAGATCCTTGAGCTAAGATGAGCAAAAATGTATATAATTTTTTATGTTTTGTCACCGATGGTGTGATCGCCGGTGAGAAGGTGGTCACGGTAGTGGAGAGAAAATGAGAAGGAAAAAGAATAAGGTCAAAGAAGGAAGGAAATGAAGAAAACATTGTTGCCCGATTATTTTATTAAATCAAATTTTCTATTTTACAATTTGGACCTTGGAAAATTTAAGTTATTTAATTGAGCTCAAAAAGTTTTGGTGATATTCAAATTAGCAATCAATTTCGTGAGACCTCACATTGGGTCCCTCAATTTAATAAAATTAGACATTAACCCCTCATAATTAAATAAATAGTGCAATTTCATCTTTAAAAATTACATTTAACCCACAAAACTTTTAAAATTTCACAAATATTAAATAAATCCTCAAAAAATAATATTTAAATAAAATATTAAAATATTGGGAATTATAGGGGAGTTACAATCCCCTATCCTGAAATGAATCTGGTCCCTAGATACTAATTTTCAACTCAAAAACTTCGATTAAAAACTAGTGCATATACGGGTCTTATTCCTAAGTTATCTCGATCAAACATTAACTCATCGTATAACCACAATAAACATCATCCAATCCCTAATGACATTTATTTCACTAAGATCCTTGGGAATCTTTGCTATCTGGGTTTTCTCAATCTATCCATTCTTACTAAAGCGCATGGCACCACCTTATTTTTCCAGAGTTGCATAGAATCTACAAATCATGGTTTCGTTACCTATTGTCACTTAGAATTTTCTTCTGATTTCCACAGTTGAACTTATATGAAGTAGGTTAAGCTATCCTAATAGCAAGTTTAAAACTTGCTTGGTGATCCCATAAAGCATTGAGCATCTTATGCTTCCTTTAGATAAAGGAATCCTTTGGCACATCATCATATCTCATTTCTTCACCCAAAAGATTCTCCAATTTCACCACGATAGAGAACATGCCACTATTTAATATATCCCAAAACCATTGCAATAAGCAACTACTAATATATCAAATTCATACTTTCATACATTTTCATCAAGGAGCAGTCAGTTTCAAACTTAGCATACTAAACTTCATAATAAGTCATACAGTTCCAAATAGCTAGCTATAGATCCACAAAACTAAATATACTGTGTATAATCATGAATAATACTCCCATTGCTCCTAACTCCAACTTTCTATTCTCCCTTATCCTTTAGATTTTCATTGGCTTAAGTTTCTCAACCTACTTATTCTAGCCTGAGCCCTTTACATTTCAAATTATTCCCGAGGTAAATCACTAATCTTTATGTCTAAATTCAAAATTTCCCATCCTTGTGATACTTTTACATATGCCAACCACTAAATATAGAAATTTTATTCTCAGACCCTGAGTGTTTGTCAATCTCAGATTGATTTAATTCATACCTACTAGTGCATTCATTATCTGCAAGAATTTTTCTTTTCTATTCTTAAATGATATCTTTATTTCATTTAATCAATCACCAACTCAATAGTCCTAAGCATAAACAAGATAGTCTGTCTTGTCACTTGAGTTTTCCTCATGGTATATAAGAACATTCTTGTATAACTAGATTTCCTTTATTCATCTAGTTGTTTCGAACTTTGATTAATCAAATGTTGGCTCTTGTATAACTAGATGTCCTTTAATCAATCAAATGGCTTTCCCTTATGACCTACTTTTGCTGGTGGGGGGAGGAGGTGTTCGAGCTTCCACGGGATGCCAATACACCTAATACTCTTTAAGTATTAAACCATGGGTCATGAATTATGAAATAATACCTCGATCCTCAACCCATTTGAATTTCTCAAAGCTTACAAGGAGTAAAAGAAAAGAGATATCCTTTAACAAAATTCAATAGTTTCATAGCAATAAAAGAAAGAGAATCCGTTGCCAAATATTCAAGGATAGAATTTATGTATGTATATCGGATTAAAGTTATACATTAGTAAATACACAGGTTTAAAGTGTTATAATGGCTAAGCTAATTATCCATCTAATCGAAACCCAAAATAACAAAACGAGTAGGGATATCTCTCCATGCATCTAGATAATCCAGTCGACATTATGCACTATAGTGGTTTGAAGTTACTTATGCCCTATATGCATCTGCACATATGCATCTACATATACCAAATCATCTAGCCTAATTCTTTATATCGATAATAACATAATCGATATCTATCATTCAAAATCTCAGGTAGAACCTTCAATCATCTATTTTCCTTTATCCTCTCAAGCCCTTGTGGTTGACCATTTGTTTTCAAGGCAATTCTTGAAATAATGTTGATCAGTACCGCACCCCTTGCACCTTTTTAACTTTTTCCAACAGTTAGATTCCTTGTGATTCAAAGCTCTACAAAATCCACAACCTCCTTTTGGTATCCTAGTTTGAACTTTGTATCGTTTCCTACATTAACCAGGTTTTTTACCAATAACAACTCTGGATTCAAAAGCTTTCTTTCTTTTACTCTTTTTCTCATCTATCTGTTCCTGTTACACCTACAAAGCTCTCTTTAAGGCTTTCTCAAAGTTGGATTGCTTGTAAGGTACAAAGACTTATTGTATCTCCAATCTCAACCTTGAGATAAATCTCTCTGCCTTATTTTCTTCTGTTCTCAGTATCTTTAGTACATATTGTTTCAACCTACTAAACCTTGCTTCATATTATATCATATCTCCTTAGGTAAGACTCTCAAATTATTGTTCTTAGGCATCCTTCATTTCTCGTGGTATGAATCTATCCATAAATTTCCATGTAAAGTTATTCTAAGTATAGGGTATCTTTTTATGCTCCCATCTTTGACTTACCAAGGTCCACCATTGTCGTGTAACTCTTTCCATCAGATAGATGGCAAATAAAAGTTTTAGGTTATCTAGATAACCTAACTTCTGAAAATTATCTTCAATCTCCCTAATCTAGGCCTCTGTCTTTTGGTGATTTAATTCACCCATAAATATTGAGGGTGGAACTTAAGGAAATGTTCTAAAGTTTTAAACTCTAAAGGTTCTTTATTTCTCTCGGGGCTTTCTATCTGACCTTATTGCTGACATATTGCACCTATATGTTTGATATCCTCTCCTCTTGTGATTGAATACACCTGTGAGTTTTGTGTCCCTTCTTTAACATTCATTAGGCATCTCTGTTCTGAGGTGTCTTTTTCTAAATTTACTTGACCAGGAGAAAGCATTGGGGTTAGCTTTGGTGATGCCATTTGATGGGTTGGAATCTTCACAATAATAAACTACACTTATCTATAATGATTAAACAAAATATTTTATCAGCCAATATACAGTCGTTGTTAGTTCTTGATGCGCAAGGGTTAGGATATGTATATATACACAGAATCATTCAGTATTCTACAATTTCAACAAAGATTTCATTGCTCTTGCCTTCTTCTCTATCTCATTTCTATCTTAGGCAATTCCAAAGTCAAGCTTAACATTCACTAACCAAGAATTTCATATTTGAGGATCATATCCTAGTATATTTCAAGCGTTCCTTATCTCAGGTATACATGTTTAAAGTGCTTCCATAAACAAGCTTAGTTCATATAGTCCGAGAATTATTTCCTAGGATCAAATTCTACAATAACTTAGGTTTTTCTTGTCTCAAGGGTTTACATCCTAGATGATTGCTAATTCAAAATAAATCTCTAGTATCCAAGAATTCCATATCTAAGGATAATGTCCTAGCATAGCTTAAGCTTACCAAACCCAAGCTCTGATGCCACCTGTAGTTGCCCCTCTCGGGATAACACCTAAATTAAGGCACTAAAATGTTCCTTAAGTATGCACCATTACAATCAATAGGCCCATAAAATATTTAACAAATTTTCAACAATAATATCAATAGCATCATAATCTTACAGCATGCCTTAACCCAAATGCGGAAGCTATATCAAAGTACTAAATACCATAATAAAAAGTTCAACAATATTCAAACCAAAATGTTGTCTCTAGTACCATGATCCATACATATAAACCATAAGGGCACATTTGGTTTTGTAGATAGGATTGATAAAATTGTAATGATATGGTAGGATTATACTGTTGAGGATAATATAATATTATGTTTGCTAATTAGGATTACACAGTTTAGATATAAGGATTAAATAATGAATTTACTAAAATATCCAATTTAGAAAGATTAAAAGTTGAATTTGCATGGGTATAATTATCATATTACAAATTTTTCCTTATCCCATTAGTCCTGGGCTTTTGTTATTGAAACCAAACACTTGACATGGCTTGAAAAAATTATTTATCAAGCCATGTTCACTAAACCAAATGAACCTTAAGTATATCAGTAATCATGACATTTCACAATATCTCTAAACAAAACAACCCAAACGCAATCATATATACATATACATAACATGCTCTAATTCAATAATCATCTACCAAGTTTGTTCGTCCTCAAATTCCCTTGTCAAATACCTATCTGAATAGAGACAAGTAATACATGAGGGTGAGTCACAAGGACTCAGTAAGGATAATGTAAAGTACTACATGACCAATTAGACATCAAGGATTCACAAATATCAATCAATAACAATGCAGCATGAGAACAACAAGTTAAAGCTAAAAGGAAAATAATAAAGAAAATTGAATTACTAGCAAATTCTAGGTCAAAAGTTGAGACCATCAGCTCAACAACCCATTCATCTCAATTAATTTACACAGAGAGGTGTCGACATCGACTAACTCAACCAATCCTGTTGGGAGGTTTAGGGGCATCTCAACCAATCATAGTCGAGAGGCATTGATGTTGACCAACTCAATTATTTTACTATAGGAGGTTTTTCTGATGGCTTGTTAGCATGGAATGTCAGTCCAACCTAGGCTGGGATACCACTTCAGCCTTATTACACCAAGTATAGAATACATGTACAAGGATAGCAAACCTAACCATATATGCAAGTTAATAAATCAAATATATCATGCATATTAGAACATCATTATGCCTTTTTAACAGTACAATAATAGTTCAATTTAGTACAGTTACAATCAATTTGGTAGCTTGAGCATGAAAACTTGATAATAATAGTAGCTCAAGCATAATAGCTTAGCATTAATAGTAGCACAAGCATAACAGCTTGGCAAGGCCCTTGCTAATAGTACTCTTGTGCACATACTCTTTAGTTCACTCAGTCAATTAGTCAAATGCCAACATGGCAGAATAATAAGGTTCACAAAATGGTTTTAATAAAGCCAATATGTAATAATGATAATCAAAATCAATCAAGAAAGGCGACACGGCTAACAACAATATACGATATAGTTTAACCGATATTGTAACATATAAGACACAAAATTGTTCATGGTACTAGAACAGAACGAACATTTGATTCAAAATAGTTTTAGTCTACGATTTAAAAATAGTACAATTCATAAGTTCAACAATTAAAAGTACTCGATGAATGATATTCATATCAATAGAATCTCATAGGATTCAGAAGCAGCAAAGAATGATAATCAAATAAGATGTTGAGCAACAGAACCACACAGGGTTTGGAAAATAGCAATAAATGATAATCAATCAAATGTCAAATAATATAACCTTACAGGGTTCAGAAAGTAGCACTGAACAATAATTAAATTAGATGTCAATCAAAAGAACCTCATAGGGTTTGAAAGGCAGTAATAAATGATAATTAGATTAGATGTTAAATAATAAAACCTCATAGGATTCAGAATGCAGCAATAAACAATAATCAGATTGGGTATCAATAATAGAACCTTACAGGGTTCGTCAATCAATCAATAATAGTAACAATAGTAAAGATCGATATTAGATCAACTAAACCACACAAGGTTTAATCACAATAATATTACTTTACTCTAAGAATTACTAGGTTAGTGGATCCTCACCTTAATTCATCAATGACATAGTCAAACCCTACTATTCCTTAGGGTTAAATCCTTTGTCACCTATTCAAAAGAATAACCTTACATCAAAATCTATGTTCAACCCTAATGATCACTAATGCTTAGAAGCAAACCAATAACAACCCTTAATGTTGAGTGATTATCTTATTAATACTCAATATTGATTATAGCAATCCAGTTATTAATAAAATCTAAACTTTAGTCGATTAAATCATTATTACATAAAATTAGGGTTTTCTACACTTAGTATACTATATATCTTATAGTTACATGAAATAATACCATTTTAGATTCACTAGGCTAACTTAATCAATCAAACGTGTTATGATCTTATGCATAGGTGTTCTAATTGATCAATTCCATCATAATATATGATAATGCAAGGTTTTACGATGCTCAGAATGTACAAATATATACATGCAAACCCATACACCAAAGACAACATTCTTATACCAATAACTCTCGAAGAATCTTCATGATCAGACCGCATGTATGTAACCATTATGTTGAGGTGAAAATTTTGTCTAGTCACCGCCGCAATCGAAAAATTCCACGGCCACCACTATAAGATGCTTCTCGGCTCAGCTAAACAAAAACCTCAAATAATTTTTGATTTTGCTATCATTTAGCTAGTCAATTAGCCAAAAAATCAAAATCCCACTACCAACACCGTCGCTCGATTTTTTTCAAATTACTTCACCGTCAACCATCCATTTTGGATGTTTAAGATACCGTTGTGATTCTTAAGTCGAGCCCAAGAAAACCCAGTAATTAAACTTGGGCTTTCGATGCCAAAATAAAGAAACCCATTACCACTGCCATGGCTAAAACTTTTGAGCTGAATTTGTGGCCGCTACATTGGTTAGTTCTATAAGATATTTATATATTTGAGATCCTTGAGCTGAGAGGAGTAAAATGGTATATAATTTATTAGGTTTTGTCGTCGATGGCGAAATCGTTGGTGAGAGATTGGTCATGATCGTGGAGAGAAAAGGAGAAGGAAAAAGAAAAAGGTTGAAGAAGGAAAGAAATGAAGAAAACACTATTGCCCAGTTGTTTTATTAAATCAAAATTTTCTATTTTGCAATTTGATCCTTGGAAAATTTAAGTTATGCAGTTAAGCTCAAAAAGTTTTGGTGAAATTCAAATTAGCTATCAATTTCATGAAACCTCACATTAGGTCCCTCAATTTGATAAAATTAGACATTAACCCCTCATAATTAAATAAATAGTGAAATTACATTTTAAAAATGTTATTTTAACCCACAAAACTTTTGAAATTTCACAACTATTAAATAAATCCTCAGAAAATAATATTTCAATAAAATATTAAAATATTGCGAATTATAGAAGTGTTACATCAACTACTCTTTAAGATCTATTTGTAACTTTATGCCAAAATAGGATAGATGTGACAATGTTATATTGAACAAGAAACATAAATATCATATATACTATAGTCTATAGATAAATAGAATTAATCTATCGCTCATGGCCACGCTATGCATATAATGCAAAGTTTTGCTTGTTTCTAAGACCATAAGAATTAAAATACGTCAATTAGAATATACACCATGCAAACTGCATGATGCTAAAATCATATAATTTAGCATAATATATCATAAAGCAAGAGGAGCAATTTCTAGATATTAGAGTGCAATAGAATCATTCAGTAAAACAACATGCAAAATTCAAGGGAAACAAAAATAATAACATCTTCACATTCTTGTGGCAATTGAATAAAGCTTTTCAAGCTATCACATGGTTTGCAAGGCGCCCAAAGTTGAAAATATCTCAAGCAAACGCAAAGGAAGACATTTTACTTCGAATCAATTTAGTAGCAGTGTAGTTTTATTGATGGTTGCAAGGGCAGGATAGAATTTTTCACATTGCATTCTTATGAAAATAAAGCAGGTTAGATTCTAATCTTATATTTTGGAGGGGCTTGCATCTACTTGAACCACATACTTGGAAAAGTGCACATATACACTAAGGAAAGGAGGTCAATATAGCAAAACATAAACAAAGAAGCAATCTGCTTGTGCCATATACTTAGAAAAGTGCACATGTACACTAGGGGAAGTAGGCCAACATAGCATAACAAAAACCAAATAAGCAATTAGTTTCTCTTTTTAGAGCTCTACCAAGGATTGATTTTGATAGGTATTTTATATTTCTTTTTTATGCTCTCTATTCTAGCATGTACTTCCTAGCTTAGGTTGATTGGTTTAGCTTCAATTCCCTCTATATATGTACATGAACTTACTATTTTGAGATGTAATACACCCTAATATGTTCAAATCCTAATTTCGTTCATTTTCATTGAAATCAAGCGACAGTAGTTCAAACACCTTTGTCTTTTTGGGAAAATCTTTGAAGATTTCTTTGTTTCACAACTATATTTTAATACAACAAATAGCTAAGGATTGCTATGGATATCACAAAATGAAGTGAGAGCATAAAATTGGGATTCATGGAGGAATTTCACTGGTAAAAGAATATACTCATAACTTTAACTCGTTGGAAATACTCCTCTAGAAACCTAACCAAAAGGATAAGAAGTACCGATAAGGCATGGAGAAAAAAAACTTATATCCGTCTTATCCTAGAATTGATGGGCTAAACATTTAAAAGACTAACATACAGCAATCAGTTTAGGGAAACTTGGGAAATTCAATCAAAAACAGGACAAAATGTGAACCCAACATCGCAGGCGAAAATGCAAAATTTCGAAACATCATAAGCTGGTACCTGAAATTTGTGGGAATCGTAAATTTAAAAAAAATTAGAAGCAAAAGAAGGGATGCTGGAATACCAAATCCTCCCGCCTCTGCTTTCTGCAAACCACATATTGACGAGCGACCAATGCTTTTTGCAAATTTATAGGCACTGCAGTTTTCGGCAAATCCTCACGCCTTTGCTTGAAAAAAATTGACAAAATCTAGAGTTCAAATGAATCTTTTTTATGAGAAACTAGGGCTTGAGATTTGTAATCAAGGATAAGGATGAGCGACGAAGGCATTCAGAAGACTCTCTCATTGATATATTGTAAAGGCAGTTTATGCTCAAAAGGTAAGTTGAATTTTCCTAATTCGAGGGAGAGAAGACATCTTGAACGAGATAGTTCTTACAAAAGTCCTGGCACATTGTCTTGCACTTGGTGCTTTGTGGGAAGGTCCAATTGAGTGGAAAATAAGAAGAAACGTGCTCTCTTTGTTTGGCTATTAGGATATTTTGCCTTTCCTGCTCTCTTTTGTTCGAACCTCAATTTGGTAAAGGTTCGAAATTTCAAATCTCATTTGACAATAAAATTTTTTTTATTTATTATTCTTTATTGCAAAAAAATATTAGCATAAAAAAATTAGTTCCATTGTATATAAATAAAAAAAATAATTTTAGCAAAAACTAATGAAAACCCGTCAAGACAAATTTTTATATTTAACAATTATAAAATATTTTCAATCTAAAAAGCTTACTCCACAAATTTTCTATTCAAAATGTTGAATAATTAAATTTTATTTTATATTTCAACAAAATTACCTTTGAATACTTCATGTTATAATTTTTTATTTATTAATATTTACATTTTATTTAATTCTTTTAACATCATTAATTTGTGGTTAAAAGTTCATAATAGTTTTGTTTGATCTTAATCTTAAGATCATTTTTTTAGATAAAAACATGTCATGAACTGGGAGGGAAAGATTCAGAGAATCTGTCTTTTTTCTTGAAGCGAAGCAAAATTTAAAGAAAAGAAAAACGTAGAAAATTTGATCTTCTCTTGATGTGTTTGAGAAAACATGACACTAACATTTTAAGTTAATGATACAAAGTAGTATATATAAGGCATAAAAACTTTTACTTTTATTTTTTATTTTTGAAATAAATATAAAAACAATAAAATTGACAATTTATACATTTTCAATTAGGAGTGTCAATTCAATAAAATTGAATTGAGAGTCAAATAGATACTATTGTACATTAAAGTATCATATTGACAATGGATGAGTCTATATAGCCAATGAGCAAAACCTTTTGTTTGTCTCTTAATAGTTGATATTAAACGATATTGTATATAATTCATTAGCAAACCTAATCATAATTACAACTTTTCTTTAAAATAAGTACAGAACAATTTTTCTAACACTTATATAATATTCCAATAGAAGAAGGTGTTACTAAAAGCAAGGAAAAAAACTTGAAACTCTACTTCGTATGCCTACTTGTTGAAGTTAAACAAGTGTTGTTAAACAATTGAATGTATATATTCTATATATGGAGTACTCTCTTACTGCTTTAATTTGATATGTTTTTCAGTGGACTTCTCAAAATGCCCTTATTATTATTTTTTAATCTTCATGACTAGTAAGAATAGTTTTCTTACCTCTTCACAAGTATTCTTTTCTCTTCAATTGTTTTCTTTTTCCTTTTTTCTTCCAACTTAGTTTTTTCCCCTTTTACTTATCATTAACCTTTATCCAATTTATTGAAGAAATATCCTTAAAGTTTTAAAGTCAAGTAAATTTTTACTTGTTAATATTCAATTGAAAAATTACTTCTTTTTAAATGTATTCATAGTGAGGGGAAGATGGGTAACTCTTTGTTCATCATCCAAATTTCTTCCAGGAGACAGGCATGGTTATGCATCCAAAGCAACTATATCAGTTTCATATGCCTATTGAATGACAATCTTTCAAAAGATTCATTAAGGATCAATTCACTATTTGTGGATTGACTAAATGCAGAAAACATTTATTTCTAGTAAAAATGTTTTAGAAAACTTAATTATTTATTTCTTGTTTATTTTAAAAATTAAAATGTCTCTACAACTCTAAATATATGTTATTACCATACTACGTGGACGCTGATGCAGTGTGAATAGTGGCGCCATGTGTGTGCTTTATTTTTCTAACTTTTCCTTTCTTGTAGAGTGTAAAAATGGTGTCGTTTTGGTGGCTGGATACTTGGTCAATTTTTTTCTTTTTCATTTTTTTTTTTTTTTGTGTGCACACTCTTTCATTATTCCATTATGATGACGAAAAACTGATGATACAAATACAAGGTTACAATGGAATCTTTGCCAAATACACAATATGCTAAACTCATTGGTCTGCGACCCTGCGTCCAAAGTGACTATTAATGTTTCCTGATTTCAAGGATGCCGCTAGCAGCAACCAAACGCAGTGCACTTTTGCAGTAATGAAAAGAGCCAATCCTAAAATTAAGTTGAAAGCAAACTCAAATTTTGCAGCACCAGAATGCATAATGTTCCTCCTTGCGATGATGGCCAACAAGTCCCCCACACTGTAAGCAGATGAAGCTGTTTCCATCTGCGAATGCATCAAGCACAATTTGCTTCCTGCCTGTCTCTGTAAGTATTGAAGTTCCTTGAGCATATGGTTCAATGGAGACGGTCTCCATGTTATGCAGCGATGGTCCTGCTTCCGAAGGCATGGCCTCAGCAATTGCACACTCAGCAAATAATGATGCCAACTCATCAACAGCAGAACTAGCTTGAATTTTGTTTCTGTATAATTCTCGAGCACGATTAAGAGCTTGAGCTACAGCTTCATCTCCACCTCGTATCTTCATAGCCATCACCACTGCCTGGAGCGCCTGGGAAGGCTTGCCGTGATCAATGAGTTGGCGAGCCATTGCCAACAAATTCCTGACGACGTCTTTTGGATCAGAGTTGGAGCCCGAAGCCTGCGGAGCCATGGACTCCCCTTCTATCATATATGCGTCCGTACAATTCATGGTATTACAGTTCTTCTGTTTTCACTTCCATTCGCTATTGATTACTCAACATAAGTTTGTATAACGAACTACTGTTCCAAATTTTCCTTCTTTGTCCAACCAGATGTTTCTAGCAATTTCTGCAGCCAATTTTTACTTTATGGATACTTGGTCAATTTATACGCTAAGCTATTCTTTTTGTGTGCTGTTTGGCATTTTATGCAAAGATTAGAAGAAAATAGTTTTTTTTCCTCTTTTCCTTTTTTGATTGTATTTTGTTGGGCATTAAAAGGCAGATGGGCATCGAAATCCTAACTACTACTTTTTTCTCCAACCTCGAAGAAATCTCTAATGGCGATTTTCTTTGATTACAATGAAGAAGATTAGAAGAAGGTGTCGAAATTGGTGACGTCAATCAGGAAACCATTCGACTTGGTTTTGGTTTCATTAAATCCATTGGGTTTTGGTAAGGGATGGACAGCAATTTGCTAGTTTGTACTCCATCCCAAACCCCAGCCAAATAACTCGGTGGTGAACGTGGCCCTAGCCTTACCCTTCACAAGGCTCAGTACTGTCGTGGGGTCTTCCTTTGATCTTGGCATTTTTAGTGATTTCTTTTCTAGGATTCTATAACTTTTTGGTGTTTCGAGTTATGGTTGTGTGCAAAAGTTCGATCTTGGCTAGTCATAATGTGATATCCAGTTTGGTGGTTATGGGAAGAGTGATATGATAAGGGGTTCTTAGTGTTTGTTTTTGTTTAGATATGTTCTTACTTTTAGTATTGTTATGTAATACTTTTGGTTTTGGATGTTAGGTGTAAAGATTTGATTTTTTATTGTTTTGAAGTGGTATTAAGTTGGGTAGATTTCTTTATGATGCTTTTTGAATGCTTATCTGACTGGAAAAACACTTACTTTGGGAAACTATTTTAATCACTTTTGCAATTACAATTTTCTGACTGTATTTCGCTCTGGCAGTGTTCTTCTGAAATTTCAACATGGTAAAGAGAAGGTTCACATTGGCTTGCAGATGGGTATGGTGAAAAGTACGGAGTTCTATAATCATAGAAAAGGAATTCTCTTATAGAAATGTGACCACTAATTTAATTTTTGAGAAAAACTTACTTCATGTTTACTTATGTTGATGACTAAGAAATTGTTTGTAGGTTGGATATTTTGGACTATCAAGAATTAAACGCAAGAATTTGGTATCTGGTGGTATTTGAGGAACCCTTCCACGGATGACGCCAGAATTGGTGAATGGAAGTACTAGCCGCGTATCTGAAAAAGGCAAGGGACTATTTTAATTCATCTGCCATGTGGTGTCTACCTATTGCAGGCAACCAGTAAGAGTGGAAATAGTTTAATATGTAATTTGATTTTCAATATTCTCATTTGGGATAGTATTGTAGGAAGTTTTGATTGGAAAAGAACCTTATGCAAATATGTATTATAGGGCAATCATTGGTAAGTTAATCCCATAAATCTATTACAATCAATAGCATATTCATTTTACAAATTATTGAAGTAGTTGAAGCTACTGGTGGAATACTTAAAACAAGCCCCTTCTATTTAGCAATTTTTGACTTAGGATTGGCCATCTTCTAAGATTTCTTTGTCTACCATTGAGAGAGATTGAATTTGTCTGCATGTGCATTTTGGAATGCTAGTTATATGAATATAAGAAACTTTGCAATGACTACTCATGAAAGCAACTTGCATAGGTTGGCTAGTGCTAGACTTTATAAATTGTGATTCACGATTAGGGATGTTAATTGCATAAAAGAATTGACAAAATTGAATGGCATCGTTTATGCAATCTCTGAGATTGTGGTTTCTGAATGATGTAATGAAGGTTTGATGAGTCTGAAGAAGCAAATAATGGTAGTTGGCAAGTTTTGATTCATTAGGAGAATATCCAATGATTAGACATTTGATATCTCCTCAAATGTGGGGAGGTCTTCTGATTGGAGGTCAATGGCGAAGAGGAGAGAGTACTCCACCTCTCCAAACTTTAACAATAGGCGGTCGCCCACCGTGAGCTCTGCCGCAGGGAGGAAGTTTCCAGCCATTGGTGGATGGAGCACAGTTGATTGTTAATATTGCTGAGCAAAAAGTGGAAAGGGAATTGAAAAGCACGAGGGTTCTTGTTGTCGACTGAAAGATTGCATTTTCTGTCCATATTATAGACAGATTTCAAAGAACTGATGTCTAATGGTTTGATCAAAATGGTGCCAGTCATGCAAGCCAGCAGATGTACATCTAGGAAGCTAGCGCCTACATATCTCATTTTATTGTATTACAGAGCTTCAAATAGTTTTGTCTGACTAAATATTGTTTCTTGTAGTGTTAAATGTCGTCTTTGGAGATGTTAAACTTGAGGTGTCTACTGTTAATCCCTTACTAGATGTTTTTTGTCTTTATTAGAGATAGCTATCAACGTAGAGTTTATTTAAGCAAGAGTTTTCTCATAATCTTAATATTGCGGCACTCAACTGCTTATGATTCAAAGCTTTTGTTCTTTATTAAAATTTTTGAATCATGACATAGACCACTCTATGTTTCCAACGATCAAGACCTGTTAGAGACTTGTTGATTTTCCCACAAAAGAGTTGCTGTGCATTGGCACTATGTTAATGGTGAGCATGAACTTAGCAGCATATATAAGTCCATGCTGTTTTGAGTGTGCCTCTCAAGAATTGAATTGAAACTCTTTAGATTAGTGCATGAATGGTCATCTTTTTGCTTTCTGCAAGTCAGCTTCGGAAAATATTAATCAGGGGTTTAGGTTGAGCATATGGGAGTCGCATTATATTGGACACCAAGTAGAGTTCTCTATAAGCAATGAGATTCATGCCTAACATTTCGGAGATTCACCAGTTGAATGGTGTGTAGTTGATCTATTCTTTAAATAAATTGTTCGTCAAATGGAAAGGAACTAGCCTTACTTTAAATGTGCCAATTAACTTTTGAATGCTTCATAATGTGTACAAATTCAGTGGATAAAAGCATGGCTCTCCCTGAGTCCATTAAAATTTCAACTCACTCGGTTGATTTAACTGCTCAATCTCCAATGCATTTTTAGCAATTAGAGTTCTAGCGTGAACAAACTTAGGGGGAAACCTTATGTGTGCTTTATCAAATTTACTAATTTTTTTATTCAATGATGTCTAGCAATTATGGGTCTTAAAATAACAAACCTAAGGAGCAGCTTCACCAAGTGGGGAAAATTGCATAATTTTTAGAAATAATGAAATTATACTATAGCCTTCGACCATGTTCTATTCAAATACTCTCAACATCCTAAGATTTCTCTAGAAAAACTACTAGAAATATTTATGTGTCATTCTCCCACCAATAAGTATATATGTGTGTGTGTATATATATATATCTAAAAATCTAGAAAAATAATTTCCTCTAATTAGTTACCTTGTTAAACTTAAAATATCATTTATGTTATATATAAAATAGCTATCTCCTTTGGATATATTTTCAAGTAGTTTTTCCAAAATGCCCTCATTATTATTTTTTAATTCTCATAATTATTAACAATAGTTTTTTTCTCTCTTCTCAAATATATTTTTTTCTCTTCTATTACTGATCTTTTTCTATTTCTTTCTATCTTAGGGTTTTCCCCCCTTTTACTTACAATAAAAAAGTAGATAAATATATTAAAAATATTAAAAAAATTATAGTAACATATAAAAAATAACAAATATTTTATTTATTTAACATATTTTATAAAATTTTAGCACACACATCAAGTTTGTCAAAATTAAGAAATTATATAATATAACATTTGTTTATATTAAACAACAATGATCTAGTTACTCTAATTTTTTTAGAGATGTGTAAATTATTGTGATATTGCATATACTAATAAGACAAGGTTCCACTGATGATCATTAATAGGAAAATTACTAAAATAACCTCTCGTTATAAATTTTTATACAAAAAAATACTCTATGAAGCTATCTTTTAATTGAAATCTATTCCATAGACTTTTCACCTTGAAAATCCGCCCATTAAATTTTTACCTAAGTTTTGGAAAAAATTACTTTTAAACTTTGTAATTACGATACCTTACAATTATTAATATTAAAATGTAATTTTTTCCTTTCAACTGTATTTATTTATTTGTGGTAATAAATTTTATTTAAATTAATTTTTGAAATTTGAAGAAATTAATCTTCTTGTTTAGTTCATTTAGTTTTGAAAATTAAAAAATTGCCTACTACTATAATTCATATCTCCAAAAATCTAGAAAATACTTTTTTCTAATTTTTTTCGCAAAAACTAAAATGTTAAGATAAAAGCCAATTTAAACAACTTAAGAAAAATTTTATTGACAGACTTCAAATAAATCAAGTTCAATAATCAAATAAGAGTTACTTAGTTCAAAAATTTAAAACTTGAAATTTAAGTTGTAAAATTTATTATTACCAAAATACTTATCGAAAATATTTTTCAGATTTTTAAAAACTAGAAAATTGTAAAAGATATATTAAATTTATTCAGATTTTTAGTAGACTTCCAAAGAAAAAGAAGCCCTCTCAGAAGCTAGAATCCTTGACTAGCGTTAAGTTATTTTCTCTCCGCCAAAATTAATTAAGCACTCTTGGTGGTAAATTTTTGCTATATGGGGGGAACCAGAAGAAATCACGGTTGTATAGGAATAGTATTGGTTACAAATTCTGATTGCTATTTTCTTATCTACTGTGGTTCTCTTTTCCGAGCCCTTTATGGTTTCTTAAGCTATGAATTTCTCCTCAATTCTCCTCCCCTGTTAGCTCTCTCGATCTCCCTTGATCACGCAGCCGTTTTCTAAATCTTTGCATTGAAATTAATTTTTTGTACAGATTTGATAAAGGGAGCACAAATTTGACGACAGGCATTACATGGGGGATATAAAGGCAAATAGTTAATATGTAAAATACTGTTCAGATTGCTTAGAAACATAGAAAATTAGAAATTCTATAATTTAGTTTTGGTGATTTGTGTAGCATTATATAAATTCAAGTTTTCAATGGGCCTATCCTCCAAATATCGCTCCAATTCATTTTTAGCGGTAATAGTAGTTCTGAATCTCTAGTTTTTGTTCGTAAACTAATTTTTTATGTTTTGATGCTCCATTAGTGGCTATTGTTTTCAAGTATCATATACATAGAGTTTTATATATATATATATATATATATATACATACATATCGCTTTTCTCATAATTAATTCTAAAATTTGTGAAAAACCGAGGCCTCTTATGTGCTAAAATCATATAAACATATTTTGAGACTAAATTTACCTCATAATAGGGGTGCTAATTCAGCCCCCATATGCTGTCTATTATGCAGACAAGGATGAATTTGTGATTCAGCCTCATAATAGATGCTGTCGTACTATCAACTTCAGCTATGAGGCTGAGTTCACCTCATAACAGAGGCATAAAATCAACCTATGTCTCGTACAAAGGCTGTCATGTGGTGAAATCAACCTCAGAACATAGTGTTGTGAGGTAAACTCATGAGGTGAATCAATTTAGCCTTCTTATGCTGATTTCAACGTGCAAAATTAAGTTTATACATTTTTCTAGTTTCTTAAACTTTCCCATATCTACTTGTTTGATTTCACATTCATGGACAATGGGTACTAATGCTAAAATATAATGTATGCTTTGTTTGCGTATCATGTTTGATTTTTCATCCAAAATTCAACAAATTCTTATGACTTTGAATAATAAGTTCGAAATGAGTATCAATGTTAAGCGTAAGTTGGAATCGTCTAGAGCAATGACTACTACTAATAACACGAGTCATTTAAAGCGTAAAATGGAGTTGTCTAATGCATTGGCTATAACAAAGGACATGGTTGATGAACCACCGGAGCATTTATTACCTCATAACTTAGGTAATAATACTTGTATTTTCATTCTTTTTTTGCTTTAATTGTATATGTAATACCAATTTAAATTAATGCGTTGCACTTTGAATATTATAGTTTCAAGCAAAAAAAAGAGGGTTATTGTTCTTCCAACAAAAAGTTTTAGCAATGCAAGCATTTCAAGTTCCTTAGCTAGACAAAAATTAATGGATGACAATATTGGAGATGTAGGTAATCTATGTTTTACCTTGTTAATATTTCAAATTTTATACACCATTTGAATTTAATTAAAAAGATTTATTTATCTATTTGCAGCTAGAATGCTTAGAGAAGAACTCAAAGAATGCCTAGAGAAGAGCCTCAACAGTAGCATACGATTTACAAGCAATTATTGATTAAATTTCTTGCATTTTTTGGTTAACTAAGGATTTATGAAATAAAAATGAGGTTGCAATCTTACTAGAGGGCCAAACACGCAAAAGTATATGTGAAAACGTGGGGAGAAGCAAAAAATTATTATTCCAAAAGAGATTAGCAAACTTGTTGGGGAGCATAGTTCAAAACATGCAACTCAGATAGGGGTCTTTATTAGGCTTGAAGCTCCAATGCAAGTTGATGGTTGGGCTAAGGTTCCTAATGACCAAAAAGAAGATCGCTTTAGAAAGTTGGTTGTAAATATTTTTTATAATTTTTATTTGCTCTGGCTTTTCTTTTTTGCCAATAATTTTAATGATACAAGTAATATATAACAAGAGTGTTTTAAATATTTCAAATCTCAAAAAATAAGCTTAGTTATGAAGTGGAGGAGTCTAATGTTGCTCACTGCTTTTGGAAGTCAATCGGTAAACAATACTCTACTTTTCGTTCAAATGCCCATAAACAATACTAAATAATGAGAAAGGAAAGTGGTGTAGCATTAGCTAGACAAAGTATCTACGAAAAACTTGCCAGCTGCCGTGATGATTGGTGTGGTTGTGTGACTTTTAGGAGAGGGAAAAATTTAAGGTAAATATCATTGATTTATATGATTTTAATAATCGTAGTAAAATGCACTTTCATTTTATAGATTTAAGAAGCAAATCATCCATTATTAATTTTTTATTTATTAATATTTATAGAAAATTTTAAAGACCCAGTTGAAGAATAGGGCAAAATTGAAGCACGAGCATAAATTGGCAACTAAATCTCGTACAGTACATCAATATGAAAATGTTAGTTATTTTATTTCTAGTCAACCATATAGTTTTTATTTAATTATATCATACAAGGACATTTTCATTTGCTATGTAATAGAATTTGGACGATACTGCTATATATAAGGTGCAATTTTACAATGCCAAAAATGGATGGGTAGATCAAAATGTTGAGGCTAGCTATGTAAATTGCATTAAAGTTTTACTTTTTGTGTTAGTTTATTTCCACCTTTTACTTTATGTGGCTGGAGTGAGTAAACCTTGATATATGAAAATGATTAGAATATCTCATATTTGCATAATAAGCTTGAATGAAGGAACTGCAAGAAGAACTACAAACTTTGCCAAATGGTGATGCTCATTTGAGTTTAGAACAAATTTTCATTTTAGTCCATGGAGAAAATTCATCTTATGCCAAATCAAAAGGTCGTAATACAAAAAAATCAACTAATTTTACTTATACTTCTGAAGCATCTATTAATCAAGCACAATTAGAGGAAGAGTTGGCAACTACTCAAGTTGAGTTGGAATGCACAAAAGCCGAGTTGCCTCTTCAAAAGACTACATAGAGGCTGTGGTGAAATGCATGGAGAAGATGACAGGCAAAAGCTTTGTTGAAATTATCAATCCATCTTATTGGTGAGTGGGGTTTTATATTTGAGTTTGACTTAATTGTTAACACATCAAATTATGATATTTTTTACTTAATATATTCGTTAAACCTTGTTCTAATATTTGTTAGGGTGAATTACATTTAGTACCCCTGAGGCTTGGTGAAATTACGAAAAAGTCATCACTTTTTCAAAAATTACAAAAACACCCCATTGTTTGTTTGTCCAACAGTGCAGTCCAACTATTAAAACGTCAGGGTTTTTCAAATTTTCATTAAAATGGCCTGTGAAATTTCAAAAATACCCTTCAATGATTTGGCTAATGAATTAATTGTGTAAAAGTACAAAAATACCCTAAAACCTTAATAAAATCATAAAAATGCCTAAACCTTAATAAAAAATATACTAAAAAATATGTAAAATATTTATATACATATACATACATATATAAAATAATGTTTACAACACATATATTTTATATATGATACATATCATATATACATATGCATAATACATACAACCCCCCTAACTTCACTCCCCGCTGGCCAGATCTAGTGAGGCTAGATTTGGGCACGACGATCGCTGCCAGCAGCTGCCGTAGTGTTGCTACTACCATGGTAGTAATAGCACTGTTCAACCACTTGGCCATTGCAGCAAGTTACTGCCTATTGCCCATGGTAGTGCGGTTGCCACGAGTAGTAGGCAGTAGAAGAAGGTGGGGGGAAGGGGGAGCCTGGTGCTTGATTTAAAAAATATATATTTTTTTCAATTAATAGATAATTTAATGAAGATAAATTTAAATAAGTTTTATTAATTATTTTAGAGAAATTTATTAGTTGAATAAATATCTTTAATCATAATTATTATTTTAATAAATAATATAATTAAATTTAAAAAATTCATTTTTTAATTTATAATATAGGTTAAAAATACATATATCTTAATTTTTTTTACTTATTTATTCTTAATTAATAAATTTTTTAATTTTTAATTTATTTTTTTTATTAATTAATAAATATAACTATATTTTATTAATTATTTCAGATATATCTATTATTTGAATAAATGATAAATATCTTTACATTAAATATGATTTCTAATTTGATAAATAATTTAATTAATATTGTTTAATATGTAACTCAAGTAATATGTATTTTATTATTTAATATTATTTTATAAATTTAGTTATGTAAGTAAATTATTTTTAAATATAAGCACTATTTAAAATAATTCAAAAATTTTAGCCTACTAATTATATATATTTTAAATACATACACCTAGAGGGGCATTTAGGGCTTTAGCCATCCAACCAATTTTTAGTAATTTTTTTATTTTTTTAATTCTTTTTCTGTCAATGACAATATGGACTTTTTTCATTTTCTGTCTAACTTACAATTAAGTTCATCACCTCAGGGGTGTTTTGGTAATTTTTGAAAAAAATAAGGACTTTTTTATAATTACGCCAAACCTCCAGAGTACTAATTGTAATTCACCCTATTTATTCGTAGAATAATAATTATGTATATTATTCATGGAAGATGGTTATAATAATTAGTCCAGCTATAATTTTATTAATAAAATAATAGTTTGTAACTAACTTCTTACTCTTGTTCATACAATTTCTTCTTTTCTTTTTAATGCAAATGCAACTATGAGATATGGATAGAGCAATTGTTTTGTGGATATAGATTGATGACATGCAACAATGTGAATAGCAAGATTTAGGTTTTGTTTTTCAGTCTGAGAATTGTTTAACATTAGTTTGCTTCTTAATCTAAATACTATTTCAAGTAAAGTTTTTGCTATGATTACATATATACATCACATTTTAATTTTTTCCTTCATTCATATCAATCTAATGTGATTCTTCCTTTTAGATATGTATCAGCACATATTGTATGGTTGCATTTGAATTATAGCTCGATGACAATGCTCCAGTTTCTGTCCTTGAGTTTCATGCATAAGATATCATATTAGTATAATATTCATAATTTTTAAGCCTAAGCTATCTTCTCAAAATTTTGTTCTTTCTTTGTCATGTTATTGCTGCAAATTCTATTTCAGTGAATGTTGGAAGTGATTTAGCTGTGAATCATTTAGTCTCTATTGATTCTCTAGCTCTAACAGTAGTTTCTTGATTTAGTTGCTATGGCTGATCTAAATACCCTTTTCAATGAAGAAAATCAGTCCATCTTACCTTTTCAAAAACTGTCACCTTCCTCTAAATCTCACAACCAATCTACTCACTCAGCTAAACATAAGCTCAAGACCAATAACAAAGCTCCCTGCTCTACCCTAAACTAGATATCTCAACCTGCCACAAACCTAAACACATAGTATTATTCTACAAAATTGGAAATTATGGTAAACAATCATGGGTATGATGTCGAGTTCTCAAATACTTAAAAGACAGTAGGCAAATAGATTAGATGTGGAACTTTGCTCTACAGGATGAAATCTCTAGTGTAAATCAGAAGAAGCTAATGTCAAAGGTTGCTAAATTGTAGAATGGTCCCCTTATTTTATAGAGTGAAAACCTTTCATTTCTTCATTCTTGAAGATAAGTCAAACTGCAAAAATTTTAAAACTTTTAGAGATGGAGATTTTATTTGATTTTGGGTGGAATTGGATATAAAATATAAATTTTTATCTTTCTCAACTATGCGAAGATACCAAAAAACTTGCTTAATAATTATTTCATGTAATAGTTTTGGCACTTTTGCACAACTAGGAGTGCTCTTCTGAGTGCCCTTTGCTGTTTGTGCCTTTAATTGCTAAAGGACTATGGCTTACTTTATGCTTTGTTATTCTTCTGTCGCAGTAGGAATATTACAGCAACGATCATTCTTTTGATAACTCAGTTATCAGATTCAAAGAAATCCCTATGAGGTTAAAGTCCTAACCATCCTACTTATTTTTAGGAGACCCTCATGAAACGTCATATAAGATTCCTCCATTCCAAGTTTGATAGATTTCTCATATGATTTGGGATTCATTGTCTTAATTCTTAACAGCTAATGACTAGTCCATATTCCACATTCCACACTGGTGATTTAACTTATTGGGTAGTTATAGGTATTTTCACACCAACTAGGTCTTATTCCTTGTTTACTTGAATTGATATTTGAAATGGTGTGCTTGCAGATATCTCAATTGCTATTACAATAGCAAAAGAAACCATCAAGAATGTTTATAAGGATCTATATCCCCATGCTACCAAGATTATTCTAGAAAGGTATGCAAAGGAAAGAGACCTGAAGAACTTTTCCAACCCTAAAGCCTAAATGAGTAGGTGCTATTGTAGAAAGGAATGAGACATAGATGGCTACACAGTTTTACTTAAAAACATTTTACCTCTTATTGACAGTCATAAATTTCCAATTTGGAGATTTACTTGGTCGATTAATAATATTTTAGCTAAGTCAATAGTTGAATGAATGGGAGCTTCAAAGTCAGCCTCATTATCTAAGCCTTGGTTCTTGCCCTTTTTCAATTTTATTATTGCTTCCCTTTTTCAAAGTAGCATCCCAAAATTGTGTGAAATTGAGCCTTGCATAGTGTGTGTGTGTGTGCGCGCGCATGCAGAGATATCCTTTGGTTCCTGGGTTTCTATTTTTATGCTGTTCAGTAATATCTCCTTTGTCAAATCATCAAAAATCCCATTGGAAGTTCAAAACTTACCAAATGCAAAGAACTTAAGGTATGTATAGAATCTGCTAAGTGTACAAGGACAGTTGAATATTCAGATTTTTCTACTATTTTGGAATCCTTTATTTTGCTTTTCTACTAGTAAATTTTAGTTTAATTGTGGATTTGATTGGGAAATGATGTGGAGGTGGGAATATTTATGTTACATAATTGCTGTTATTTGGTTAGAAAATGGGATTAACTGTTCTGACTTGGATTTAGATGTACACAGAATACATGAGAATCTAGAATTGCTCAATCAGGTGGTTAAATACTCTGCTACTGGATTTTTGGTAACTAGTGTCCAGAGGTTTTATAGTACTTCCGAAGTTGCTCTGAAAGCTATAAAATTTTTTTGCTAAATGTTTTGGGTGAAACATCCCCTATGCTAAAGTAGCTTGAAACTTTTTGGCATGAATGGAAAAAAGAATGGGATTGATTTGCTTGAAGACATCCATCTCCCATCCTCCCAAGTGAAGCTTTTTTCTTACATTAAGTTTTCATTTTATTTCTAGAATACAATGAATTTTCTTGGCTTTCCTAGACTAGAAAATTCATTGCATGTAAGGAACTTCATTTGTGGGAGTTTTTGATTTGTTCGATGTAAAGGTAGAATTGTCTTCCTTGCAATGGTCGTAAATGTTGTAATCCTCTTTTGGTTATTAATATATGTTGAACCTTTATTTAAAAAGAAGAAAAGAAAAAAGGTCTGTTGTTTATATGCTCAGAATTTGTCACAAGTTTTGACTTCATTTTAATGGTGTTCAATATTCAGAAATAACTAAACTTTACTGCTACTAAAGTACATTTTTTGTCCGGGTTTTGTGAACTGAAAACTCACAGAATTGAATGCTCTCATCTTGTTGCTAAATAGGTCTTAATTGGATCATTTTTATTTTGTGCTTATGTAAATTGTTGAAGGAAAGTGCTGCTGGATTGTTTGGATTTAACTTCTGTTCAATAAGCGCCTCTAATGTTTGATTCTTATTGGATTACATGCTCATCAAGGTTGTTGCCTTTAGTTGAAATAGCAAACTATCTTGCAAATAACAACAACATAATTTATATAACGCAACTAGGACATTTTCTGAACTCTTGTAGCAAAGAATGAGATTTAGTTGCTGTTCTTGGTAGGAGGATTTGATTCCTATCATCCTAGAGTGCAGGCTGCTCCCTTTGATGGAAATTGTTGTTAGCTAGAGTCAATCTCGAGTCACTCTTGCTTTGATCAGTTGCTGCATTTCTTTTTTCTGCTGAAATGTGCTTCAAGACATAATCAAACCCTTGTCCTTTGGCCCTTTTATCTTGTTGGTGCTTTTTCTTTTCTTTTCTTTTCGTGAATAGGTATTATAACCTTATTTATTTTGGAGTTCAGAATTATACCTCAAATTTCACTAGAATGGGGGTTCAAAAACTAGAAGGTCATTTATCTTGGTTGGAATTTTGCTAGATTAGAGTCATAAACTTGGCTCATTTGATGCCATTTGCAATTGCTTGCTGGGGGATAAAAATTTGCTTCCACTTGGAGTCTAACTCTACTTACTTTGGAGTACTAATTGTTGATAGCTAAAAATGTGCTACAAACTTGGTTGCTACATGGATTTGAACTCCTCTCTTTTTGGAGGTATAATTGTTAACTGTTGAACGTGTGTTTTAAATCTTGCTACCCTTTGGACGCTAAATGAGAATGGTTAGGATGCGTAGGAAATTGTTAAAAATTTGTACTTGCAAGCTTGCTTTATTTCTATTTTAAATTTAAATCATGGAAATATTGTAAGAGAAGTAATTACTTTCTTATTTAAATTTTTCACAAACAATGTCAACTTGTAATTCTCTATTTGGTTTATAATATATCTTGAACCTTTATTTTTTTTTAAAAAAAAAGAAAGTGATAATGTCAGAGATTTCAAAACTTAATGCACATAACTATCATAGTGTGTGCTGAGAGTTGTTAATATAGATCTTGATTGCTTGATTCTAAATTTTGTGGGCGTTTCTTGACTAGAATTGGTTTTTTTGGTTGAACTTTTTGCTTTCATTGCTCAATCTATTAATTGAATATAATTCATTCCACTCATTGTATGTAATTTAATTCTTAAGGTCTTGGCCTTATCTCCCTATCTATTGTTAGTTTTTATAAAAGAAAAAAATAACTCTATTGTTGTTGGAATAGTGCTCGGCAAGCCAATAGGATTGGCATTGTAAATCTATTTTCTTGTAAAATAATCTTGATTGAATGATATTTTTTATATAGCTATCTTCATCTTATGCTCTATATTACTTCACTGGCATTTGGATGAAACCCTTAGATCACTCATGAGTATGAATTTGGTTTGGTGACCATGGAATAAGTCTTATGCATCATGATCTTAAATCTTCCAAGTCATAGGATCTTATGAGACAAGGCATCTAAGATCTAGATAAACTTGCACTAATGATATATAAATCCAAAACTTGGACATCACTCCACTCCATGAAAGACCATATGAGATACAAATGTATTTTGATGGGTGCTTGTTAAGGAACAAGGTACTAAAGACCTATTTGGATAATCCACTAGGTAGCCGTAGTGGCATGTTGATACTAGTTAATTCTTTCGCTTACACTAGTGTATATTATTAGTCCTCTGACTTGAGGATCCAAGGTAACCTTGTGTCTAGTTCTCATGTTTTGGCTCTTCTTTAGTCATTTAATGTATTGTTTAGGCTGAGATTGGGTATGAGCTACTTGGTATGGAGGTTTGTGAGATCCATGATAGAATTTGACTCTTTATCATTGAGAAGGGCGAGTACATCTCCTATGTATTCTATAATAATTGATTCCAAAAAATTCTTGTGCAAGATGGTGTGACAATTTGGGAAAAATAAGTTTTTCAAAGATGAGGTCACACAATGGTATCGAATATTGAGAATAGAAACATAATATCGAGTCTTTTAGGGAGCCAAAAAATGTATTATGCTAGGCCTCTTTCAAGAGATAGGATATGGAGGAACTGTATTTGCATGGTACATGTAGAGCTATTATAGTTTTCCTAGAACATTCATTTCGGCCAATTAGTTGGATTCCATGGGTTTGAGATTGGACATCAACCATGGAGATTAGGTACTCTTCAATTAATGAGATTAATTCAAGTTGATTAGTTTAAAAGTGTTTTAAACTAAAATAAATATAAGATATTCAAAAGTTATAAGGAGTTGTGAACCCATATTCAATGAATGGTAGAACTTATTGGGTCACATACAAAATCCAATTAGCTTCCTAATTCATGGAGAGATTTTTCTAAGTGTTAGAATATTCTCTCCTAGTGGACCAATTTAAGGTGATCAATTTGAAGATAAATTTTGGCTTGATTAATTTAAGTGTTAAATTAATTAATTAATTTAAGAAGTTAAATTAGACCAATAATTAAGAAGTTAATTATTTGGTTCCAAATGATCATCAATTGGTCAAGTTAATTTAAATAGTTAAGCTAACAAAATTAAGCTTAAGAGTTAAGCTTGTTGACTTAAGAATTAACTCAAAGAATAATTAATTAAATTAAAGTATTTAATTTAATTAATGAGAAGAATATATTTTTGAGGAAAATTTAAAATGAAGATTTTATTTGAATTAGCATTTTAATTAATTTAAAATTAGATTTCAAATTATATTGAAATACACAAAAAATTCAAATATGATTTGAAATCCAGGCTTTCCACCTTAGCAAACAAGTGGCCGCCCCTTCTCAAGGAAAGTGTGATGCCAAGTTGGCATTACACCATCCTTCCTCTATATACAGATATAGAGGTGATGGAATTCAACCATTCACACCATTTGTGAAGAATAGAATCTTTCACAATTTCCCTATGAAAACCTCTCTCCAAGCATTGCCTCATGAGTTGAAGCTTTGCTTTCTCTTCTGATCCCAAATTCAAATTTGGCCTCTACCATATATTTTCCTCTCTCTTTCTCCAGCTAAAAGTGAGGAGAAACTGGAAGTTCAATTGGTGTGTGGATCATTGCAATAGAGGCTAAACATTTGGTTTGCTTGCCTAGGAGATCCACTATGCATAGCAATGATTTTGGAAAATTTTTCTAAGGACATCCATATCAAGTGTTGGTCTAATTTTTGTATAATCTTAATCATTGAGTGGAGAAGATCCAAATTTAATTTCGTGAATTTTGGAGATCTCAAAGCTAGGCAAAAGTTGTTGTTTCTCTACTTTGTCGGTTTATGGCAGATTCTGGATTGGTGAAGAGTTTACCATTATTTCCTTGGAAATTAGCAATTCAACTCTTACCAAATCTAGATCTATAGCATGTTTAGATCCTTGGTAGCTTGAGCAACCTATTTAATTTTAGTTATTGAAATTTTAATTATTGGATCCTAATGCTACTCTTGCCTTCAAGTTGCATATTCCACTAAACAAATTTTGAATTAAGTTATCCAATTAAACATGTTATAAATGAAAAGCATTTTGAATTTAAAAGAGTCAAATTTAAATTAAAGTATTAATAATTCAATTAATACAATGAGTACTTTTTGTATATTTAAATTAACCTTTTAAACCAATTTTACCGCAAAATCAAGACTAAATAATAAAAATATTGTAAAAAAAATTAATATTTATAAAACTACCGTATTTCTGAAAACATTGTAAAAATTAAAAAAAAAATTCCCAAGCCACGCCTCTCTTGACTTTTGGGCAACAACGTATAAATAAAAAAAATAGAAAAGATGGTTAAAGCGTGGTTTACAGTTATGTCTTACCATAATTTTACAATACCTCCAAAACCACAGTAATTTTATAAAAATTATTTTTTCTAACAATATTTTTATAAATTACCCATGTTAAACACAATTATTCAAACTATTTTCATTATCTATTAATTTTTTTCAATTAATATTTTTTATCAAATAAAATAAAACAATAAAAATAATTAAAAGAAAAAGAAAAAGAAAAAGCAAAAGGCATGGAATTAAGAAGGCCACGCCTCTTAATTCCATCTTTCAAAAAAAAATAAAAAATAAATAAATAAATGGTTAAAGGTACTTTTACAATATTTTCAGGAATACGGTAGTTTTATAAATATTAATTTTTTTTACAATATTTTTATAATTTACCCCAAAATCAATTTAGTTCTTTAAATAAAAAAGAGCCAAATTTAAAAGATTTTTTTGAAATTTTTCAGAAAATAATTAGAAATAAAATCCATTGTTTTGGAATAGGTACTTTTCAGCAACCATATAAATTTTCTTGCTATAGGTATTTTTTTCAGTGACCATATACTATTAATTGCTATGAGTTTAATGATCTAAATAATAGCAAACAAATTAATTGGTAAGTTGATGATTAACTTAAAAGACTTACTATGACCATTCAATATTTTGTTGTTAAATTGATAGTAATTAATATTCATATATAGTGACCAAGAAAATTCTCACTAAAAACTCTAACTTTAGTCACTATACCGCATCCTAAGGCTGGTTAAATTATTTTGACCATTTAAAACAATAGAATATTGATTGGTCACAAAACTTTTTGTGTTACTTAACTTCAGCAGCCATATCAATTTTAGCTACAAAAAGTACCTATTTAGCAACAATGTTATTATAGTCACTAAGATTTTTGTCACTAAAACTATTTTTCCTTGCAGTGAGATCAACTTGAAGATCTTCCAATAGAAGCCTCTCTAGTGAAGATACCCAACTCCTCTTTACTAGGACTCTTCTTTTTATTCCTTCGCTTTCAAGTGTAGAAACTGTAGGCCTCCAAATGTCCTCCAGAAGCTGAATTTACAGCAGCAAAAATGTCCTCAAATGGAGCAATGCCGCCAATTGAATCTTCTCGAACCATCTCTTGAAGAATTCTTCTTCATGTGTTGTTCCTTGTTCCCCAACAATCTAGCATTCCAAATGTAATGCCTCTAAAGGTATCCACACACCTATCAAACTCTAAATCCTCACTCTAATGCTACAAATAGAATGAATATGAAGGAGGAATGTTATAGAGAAGGGAGGAGGAAGTTTGGAAGAGAGGGAGTTGTGGAGAGAATCTAGGAGGGTAGTTATTTGATTTAATCCAATTGATATAATTTTGGGAGTAAAATGAGAGCTAATGACCAGCCATTTAGGTGTGAGGGTGGGGTATTTACAGAAAGTGATGGGTGCATCTAGATACACTTTTCACACCTTCCTCACACCTTGCCTAATTGCATGCCAAGTGGAATTCTAATTTCCCCCAATTAAAATCTAATTTTAATTAGGAAATTAAAATGCCGCCTAAAATTTAAACGGACTCTTTCATTTAAATTTTTCCTCCAAAATTAGATTCTCCAATTAATTAAATTAACCCCTTAATTTAATTAAATCAACTTAACTATTTAAGTTGACTAGACTAATTAAATTGTCACTTGGCTTCAATTAAATTAAAGTGTTAATTTAATTGGTGTAATTTAACTTAATAAATTATTTAATTAATTTAACAACTTAAATTACCAATTCTTAATTAGTCAACTTGATCTCTTTCAAACTTGACAAACTAAATTTTCTAACTCCTTGGATACTTTCTCCAATTCCAATTGGAATCCTCTTGGATTTTGTGGGCAACCCTTTTGTTGGAATAGTGCCCCACATGACAATTAGATTGGCATGTATAGCTACTCCATGTAATAGTTTTGATTGGAATGATATTCAATAAAATGGCTATCTTCATCTTATGCATTTATAATTTCTTCACATGCATTTAGTTGAGACATTTAAATCATACAAGACTATGGAACTTGGTCATGCACATGATGGTAATCATGAAACAAGCCATAAGGTTTGACTTTAAATATTCCAAATTATAGAATTTTACGAGATGGGGCATCTAAGATTTAGATAGACTTGCACTCATAATGCATACTCTGAGAAGTTGGATATTGCCCCATTTTATGGTCAATCTACATTATATATAGATGCATGTTAATGGGTGTTGGTTAGAGAACAAATTCACTGAAGACTTACTTAAAGGAACCATGAGATAGCCACGGTAGCACGTCGGTACTGACAAATTCCCTAGCTTATGATAGTTTATAAATTTAGTCCTTTAACTTGAAGTTCCACAGTAACCTTATGTTTGTTGGAATAGGTCCCCACAAGACAATTAGATCGGCTTAGTAAACTATTTTCTTGTAAGACAATCTTGATTAGATAATATTTATTACATGGTCATCTTCATTTTATGCTCTTTATTTACTTCACTTGCATTTGGATAAAGCCCTTAGATAACACAAGACTATGGAACTTGGTCACACATTGAGTGGTGATCATGGAATAAGTCCTATACGGTTGTAATCTTAAATCTTTCAAGTCATAGAATTTTATGATACATGGCATCTCAGATCCGAATAAACTTGCGCTAACAATGCATAAATTCATGCTTTGTTCCATGAGCATTCCCATATAAGATACTGATGCCTGTTGATGGGTGCTTGTTAGAGAACAAAGCATTAAAGACGCCGAAAAATCCACAAAATAACCATAGTGGCAAGTCAGTAGTGGCAAGCTTTCGTGTTTATGCTAGTGTATATTATTAGTCCTCTAACCTAAGGATCTATGATAACCTTGTGTCTAGTCCTCATGCTTTGACTCTTTCTTAACCACCTAGCAGGTCTTTTAGGTTGAGATTAGGTATGAGCTACTTGGTATGGAGATTTGTGAGATTCAAGATGGAATTCGACTCCTCATCTTTGTGAAGGGCGAGTTCATCTCCAATGTGTTCTATAATGATCAATTCTAAGAAATTCTTATATAAGGTAACGTGATAATTTGGAAAGATGTTTACAAGGTGAGGTCCCAATGGGAATCAAAAATTAAGAACAAAAATATAGTATCAAAGCTATTGGGGAGTTGACAAATATCTTACCCTAAGCCTCTTTTGGGAAATAGGGGGTGGAAGGATCGCATTTTCATGGTACGCGTAATGCTAGAATAGTTTTTCAAGAGCATTCATTTTGGCCAATTAGTTGGGCTCCATGGGCTTGAGGTTGCACATTGACCATGAAAATTGGGTACTGTTCAATTAATGAGATTAATTGAATTGAGTCACCTAGTTTAAAGGAGTTTAAACTAATGTAAATATTTAATATTCCAAAGTCACAAAGAGTTGTGAGCCCATGTCCAATGAATGATAAAACCTAATAGGTCACACGCAAAAGCTAATAATATGGTCTATTGAAGGGAAAAGAAGTTTCTAAAAGTTAGAAAATTCATGACTGATGTTTGGAGGAGGCAAAATTGTAGTCATTTTAACTTGATCAATGTTAAATTGGTTAAATTAATTTAAGAGTTAAATTAAGATCAATTAATTAAGGGTTAATTAATTAATGCCACATGACTATCAATTGGTCAAAATAAATTTAAAGGTTAAATTGATTTTGACTAACTTAAATAGTTAAGCATTTTTACTTAAGAGTTAAGTCAAATTATTGTTAATTAAATTAAAGTTTTTAGTTTAATTAAGTTGGAGAGTTAATTTTTTTAATAGAATAGTTAAATAAATGGTTCATTTAATGTGAATTAGAATTTAATTACAAAACATTTCATAAGATGAAATATGTACTTCAATTAATATTCCTCTAAGTGGTATCGGAGCCATATTCATGTTAGAATAGTGCCTCGTAAGTCAATTAAATTGGCCTTGTAAACTATTTCATTATAAGACAATCTTAGTTGAATGATATTCATTAATTGACCATCTTCATCTTATGCCCTTTAATTTCTTCACTTACATTTGGATGAAGTCCATAAATCACAAATGGCTATAGGACTTGGTCATGCACTGAGTGGTGATCATGGAATAAATCCTATATGATCATGATCTTAAATCTTCTAAGTCATAGAATCTTACGAGACTGGGTATCTAAGATTAGGATAGACTTGTACTAATGATGCATAAATCCAAGCATTAGATGTTGCTCTATTCCATGAGTAATTCCATATAGGATATGGATATATGTTGGTGGGTGCTTATTCAAGAATAAGGTACTGAAGACCCGCTTAAAGAATCCACTAGATAGCCAAAGTGGCATGTCGGTAGTGGCAAGTTTTCCCACTTACGCTATGCATATTATTAGTCCTTTAACATGAGGATTCTGGTAGCCTTATGTTTGGCCCTTATTCTTTGACTCTTCCCTAGTCACTTAGTAGGCCACTTGGGTAGGGATTAGGCTTGAGTTGCTGGACATGGAGGTTTGTGAGATCCAAGAAGGAATCCGACTCCTTATCTTTGTGAAGGGCGAGTATATCTCCTATGTGTTCTATAATAATCGATTCCTAGAAATTCTTGCACAAGGTGGTGTGACAATTTGAAAAAGGAGTTTTTCAAAGACAAGGTCAAACAATAAAATTAAGCATTAAGAATAGAAACAAAGTATTAAGGTTTTTCGGGAGCTGGCTAATACCTTACTCTAGGCCTCTTCCAGGAGATAGGAGATAGAAAGATCATATTTTCATGGTATATGTAGTGGTAGAATGGTTCTTTAAGAGCATTTATTTTGGCCAATTAATTGGGCTCCATGGGCTTGAGGTTGGATATCGACCATGGAGATTGGGTACTCTTCAATTAATAAAATTAATTGAATTGAGTCACTTAGTTTAAAGGACTTTAAACTAAAGTGAATATTTAATATTCCAAAGTCACAAAGAGTTGTGAGCCCATGTTCAGTGAATGGTAGAATCTAATGAGTCATACATAAAAGCCAATAAAATGGCCTATTGAAGGAAGCTGAATTTTCTAAGAGTTAGAAAATTTATGACCATTTTTTGGAGGAAGCGAAATTGTAGTCATTTTGATTTGATCAATTTAAATGTTAAATTGGTTAAATTAATTTAAGAGTTAAATTAATATCAATTAATTAAAAATTAATTAATTGATATCACATGACTGTTAATTGGTCAAAAATAATTTAAGGATTGAGTTAACTTTAACTAGCTTAAAATGTTAAGTATTTTGACTCAAGTGTTGAGTAAAATGATTATTAATTAAATTAAAGTATTTAATTTAATTAAGTTGGAGATAATTTTTGGGAGAATTATTAAATGAAGAGTTCATTTAATAAGAATTAGAATTAGAATTTAATTGCAAGACATTTCATTAGATGAAATTGGTGCTTCAATTAAATTCTTTAGAACTGATCACAATCACCATGTACTTGATCCATATGATGGGTTGGAATGTATGGATGATCTTGCTTGTGGCTCCTTGATTGGTGGATTGAATCATGCTATTGTATGCTTTAATTGTTAAATCATGTGATGGGCATGTTTTAATTCAATTTTCTGATGTTGGATTTTTCATTTAGCATTGGTGAATGTTATATTTTGGTATGGCATGTTGTGAATGACCTTAAGTTGTTTTGTTCATTTTTGGGTCCAATAGGATTGGATATAATTGGAGATTTTTGAAGAGTACGATTCTTACTTAAACTCATTTTTCAAGCACCTTTGGGCACTTGATATTTTAGTTTTAAAAGGTGTATTAATCTGAAATCTTTATCCATATTGTGTGTTTTGATGTTTAGAAGTTGTTCTAAAATTCTTAGTGCACAAAAGTTGAGCCAAAATTAGCTTGGTTCGCACTTAACCCTAAAACAAGGGTGTTGCCGACGGATTGGCAGCTCTTGGCAAGGCTGTGAGGATTTTGGTTGCTGCCCAACCCTGAGCTTGCCTCAGCTAGTGGTTCCCCATTTGGTCTTAAGTGAACTTTGAGCTTTTTAGGTTCCTTTGGTGATCGAGGTAGTGTTGAAACGCATATAAAATTTGCACAAATATTGTGCAAACTCTTAAAAAATGTGTTGGACACATTTAATTGCTTTTAAAACTTGCTTAAGTTGATCTCCAAATATGGCAAAAATATGACGCATAAATGTTATGGTTGTTTTTGTAGGACCAATTATTTGTTAATTTGATTACCACTTAATTATTGGAATTGAATGTCAATTATTGGTTTATTTATTGTTCATTTAAATGTTGAATGAATGATGAATGAATGTGGATGATCATGAACCTCTAATATTGATATTTCAATTATTGAAATGGGTTGTATTAAATGAGGCTTTCATGCCTCTTGTAAAAGTTAAGAGAGTAGAACTACTAGGAGTCAGGATTTCCATTTATGTAAATGTTGCATGAAGCAAGGAATCCTATGGAGGCATGAGTGCCATTCGAAGAGCCATGGATGTATGGGATACTCTCATATAATAGTTTAGTTTAATTCGACCTACTTAAAATCAACCGAAGTGATACACCTATGGCTTTAAGTGCATTACTTGGTTAGGTTCATAGTCATCCCACTCTAGGAGCATGCTAGGCTATTTACTTATTTACACTTTTCATATTCTATTGATGTTTTGTGATGCATGATTAGGACATAGTGAACCTAAATAAGAAGATAAAATGATGAGATCTTTGCAAGCAAAAACCTCCACTTAGAATGTCTAAGTATTTTCAAATATCAAGTCAAAAATGGATATAAATTAAAAAAAATTTAATTAATCCAAGCCTTCCACCAATAGTGTATGCCATGATGATGCTATCAATTTTATGTAATGGCATTCGGTCACAAGGGTCCACTTGCAAGTCCTTTAGATCTTAATTCTCACTAGAAAATGAGATTTTCTAAATTCTTCTAAGGGATGAAGGATTTGATAAAATAATGGGAGAAAAACATGCTTGGAAGACCATAAATATGTTTTTAATATCATTTTTCAACCACATGCTTATACTCTGTTCTTTTGCCTTTTGTAGATTTTTGAAATCTCCAAAAAACAAAAAAAAGGCTAAAAATCCACTTGTAAGTATTTTGGAAACCAATAAACTTACTAGGCATAACTTCCAAGATTGGTTGAGAAATTTTATGATAATTCTTGACTTTGAAAAGAGGACCTATGTCCTAGATCAATATCCGCTGGACACAATGGGCGACAACCCTTCTGATGAGGCACATGAAGTGTTCACTAAATTTGTAGATGATGATCTATAAGTGAGGTGTCTCATAATGGCATCAATGACTAATGAGCTTCAAAATACTCATGAGCATATGAGGCATATAAGTGAGATCTATAAGCACCTACAAGAGTTGTATAGTGTTCAATTGAGACATGAAAGGTTCACATTGTTGAAAGAGCTCTTTAGGTCAAGGATGATAGAGGGTACGAGTGTTTATGAACATAGGCTAAAGATGATTGGACTCATCGAAAAGCTTGGGCAACTCGATGTGATCATGGACAATGATCTCTATGTGGATATGATCCCCCAGTCATTACCCCCATCATTCGACCAATTCATTGTGAATTTTAACATATCTAAGCAAGAGGTTACGATCAACGGATTAGTGAATATGCTTGTGACCGCTTAGGCAGCAATAAAAAGGGAAAAACCTTTGATGTTTGCTTCTTTCTCTAAGTCGAAAGGCCGAAGAAAGAGAGGTAAGAGGAAGAAACATTTCCCCTACAAAGGAAAGCGACCTGAGAAAAGTTTTAGGAGGGTCAAGAAGAAGGCTATGTTCAATGCAAACTGTTTTCACTATAGTGAAAAGAGGTATTGGAAGAGAAACTACAAGGCTTATCTTGCAACCTTTGAGAAGGGTATGTTTGTAACCGAAACGCATTGCATGACTAGTTTTTCCTCATAGGTATTCGATACTACGTGTGGTTCTCATGTGTTTAATTCATTATAGGAGATGGAAAAAAGAAGGATTCTACCTGAAGGGGATATGATCATCTACCTAGGAAATGGGACAAGAGTTGCAACTATAGTCTAAGGCGGTATTAAGTTGAACTTTGAGAATTCTAGTATTTTCTTAATCCAATTTATTATGTACCTAATCTTGTTAAAAAAATCATTTCAATTCTCGTTCTTGATAGTGAAGGATTTAATATTCTATATAAATTGGGATTTTGAAAGCACTAAAGAATGGTTCTTTAATTGCTAAAGGTACATTGATCAATGGGTTATATATACTTGATTCTCAAACTTCACTAATGAATATTTAATCAAATAAAAGAAAATTGGATAACCAAGAAGATACCATTCTTTAGCATGCCAGACTTGGGCATATCTCCAAAGATAGGATGAACAAGATAGAAGCTCTCAAAATACTAAAGGTTAGTAGCATTGAGGACCTTCCAATTTGTGAATCTTGTTTGAAGGGAAAAATGACCAAGACTCATTTTGTAGGACAAATGGAGCGCTCCACAAATCTTTTAGATTTGATCCATATAGATGTTTGTGCTCTACTAAGAGTTAGTGGAAAAGGAGGCTATTTTTACTTCTTCACCTTTACCAATGATTATAATCGGTTCGGATATGTGTATCTTATAAAGTATAAGTCTAAAGCCTTTGAAAAGTTCAAAGAGTATAAGAATGAAGTAGAAAAGAAAAAGACACTTAGTATTAAATCCCTTCAATCAGATAAAGAGGGTGAATACTTAAGTACTAAATTCTTGGATTATCTAAAAGAGAATGAGATTATCTCTCAATGGACTCCACCTAGCACACCTCAGCATAATGGAGTCTCTGGGAGGAAAAGCCATATCCTATTAGGCATGGTACGTTCCATAATGAGATTTTCCAATGTACCTATATCTGTTTGGGGATACGTCTTAGAAACAGAAGCGAGGATACTAAATATAATACCTTCAAAGTCGGTGCCAAAAACATGATATGAGAATGGCAAAGCAAAGCACCCTCTTACCAATATCTCAAGATTTGGGGATCTCCAGCGTATTTAAGATGAATAGTAGGAGATAAGTTGGATAGTAGATCCACCTTGTGCAAGTGTGTGGGATACCTTAGAAAGTCTATGAGTTATTACTTCTATGATCCCTCAAAATAAAAGTTGTTTGTTTCAAGAAATGCTTACTTTTTGGAAAAAGAATTTCTATTAGATAGAAAGGGCGTTATTGTTGAACTTGATAAAGTTTAGGACAATCAAGAAATCCTATAGGTGGTGGAAATAAAGGAATTGCAAGAGCCTCGTATACAATCTCTGAGAAGGTCGGACCAAATCAAGAAGCAGCCCAAAGGTTTAGATTTTTTCATAAGATAGGATAATCGGATGATGATATGAAGACCTATGAGAAAGCTATGTCAGACATAGATTTAGGACATTGGCTAGAAGCTATGAGATTCGAAATCGACTCCATGTACTCAAACAAAGTGTGGACTTTGGTAGATCCACCAAAGGGAATAGTTTCTATAGGTTGCAAATGGATCTATAAGCGAAAGCGTGGAGTAGATGGAGAAGTGATGACTTTGAAGACGTGAGTAGTGGCAAAATGTTACACTCAAAGACCCAATATCAATTTTAAGGAAACCTTTTCACCAATTATTATGCCTAAGTCCATTCAGATTTTACTTGCCATAACCAATATTGTGACTACAAGATATAGCAAATGGATGTAAAAACTACTTTCCTCAATGGTGACACTAAAGAAGAAATCTACATGGAGCAACCACAAGGTTTTACATCTAAAGGGAGTGAGCAGAAGGTTTGCAGACTCTAAAGATCTATTTATGGACTCAAATGAGCATCTTGAAGTTAGAACATATATTTTGATAAAACAGTCTAATTGTTTGGTTTTGTCAAAAATATGTATGAGCCATGTATGTATATGAAGGCCAGTAAGGGTAGTGTATAGTTTATTGTGCTTTACATCGATGACATCCTTCTCATTGGAAATGATGTAGGAATGTTAAAGTACACAAAAGTATGGTTATCTACATAATTCTCCTTAAAGAATTTGGGAGAAGCATCCTGCGTGTTAGGAATATATACCTATAGAGATAGTTCAAAGAGGATATTAGGGCTTTCCCAAACCCCATACATTGACAAAATACTAAATAGGTTTAGTATGAAAGAATATAAGAGAATATTTCTTCCCATGGGACATAGCATTCATTTCTCAAAGTTTATGGCCCACAAGACTAAGGAAGAAAAATGAGGAATGTCTCACATACCTTATGCCTCTGCTATTAGAAGCATAATATTTGCAGTTCAATGTACTAGACTGGATATGGCACACTCGCTAAGCGTTACGAGTAGATTACAATCCAATCCTAGTGAGAGTCATAAGGTAGCCATAAAAGAAATCTTTAAGTACTTAAGAAGAACTAAGGATGTGTTTTTGGTATATGGTAATCGAGAATTGAAACTCAAAGGGTTTTTGAATTTAAGTTTGCAATCTAATGTAAATGACCTCAAATCTACCTCTGGATTCATATTTTATCTCAATGGTGGTCCCATAAGTTGCAAAAGTTCCAAACAAGACACCACGATCGACTCCATAATAGAGGTAGAATACATTATGGCTTCAAAAGCCACAAAGGAAGGTGTTTAGATGAAAAACTTCATTCAAAAGTTGAATATAGTGCCTAGTATTGCTAAGCCGATCATTATCTTCTACAACAACAATGGGGTGGTAGCACATGCTAAAGAGCCAAGATCTCATCAGCGATCCAAGTACATTTTGAGGTGATATCATTTAATCTAAGAGATCATTGATAGAGATGACATTCGAGTGGCGAACGTTGCCTTGGAATAGAATATAACATATCAACTAACTAAACTCCTATCACAAAAGGTCTTTGAAGGACATATTGAGAATATAGGTCTCAAGGCCATGGGACATTGGCTTTAAGGTAAGTGGGATATTGTTGGAATAGTGCCCCATGAGCCAATTAGATTAGCCTTGTAAACTATTTCATTGTAAGACAATCTTGATTGAATGATATTCATTATATGGCCATTTCATCCTATGCCCTTTAATTTCTTCACTTGCATTTAGATGAAGTCCATAGTTCATAAAAGACTATGGGACTTGGTCACACATTGGGTGGTGATCATGGAATACATCCTACACAATTGTGATCTTAAATCTACCAAGCCATAAGATCTTATGAGATATGGCATCTAAGATCTGGATAGACTTACATTAACGATGCATAAATCCAAGGGTTGGATGTTGCTCTATTCCATGAGCAATCCTATATGAGATATGAATGCATGTTGGTGGGTGCTTTTTAGAGAACAAGGCACTAAAGACCCGTTTGGAGAATCCAGCCGATAGCAGAAGTGGCATGTCGGTAGTGATAAGTGCTCCTATTTACACTAGTGCATATTATTAGTCCTTTGACCTGAGGATCCATGGTAGGCTTGTGTTTGGCCCTTATGCTTTGACTCTTCCTTAATCACTTAACGGGCCACTCAGGTATGGATTGGGCATAAGTTGCTGGACATGAAGGTTTGTGAGATTCAAGAAGAAATTTAACTCTTCGTCTTTGTGAAGGGCGAGTGCATCTCCTATGCGTTCTATAATGATCGATTCCTAGAAATCCTTGTAGAGGTGGTGTTACAATTTGGAAAAGGAGTTTTTCAAAGGTTAGGTCACACAAAGGAATTGAGCATTAAGAATAGAAACATAGTATTGAGGCTATTAGAGAGCCAACTAATATCTTACCCTAGGCCTCTTTCAGAAGATATGGGACGGAAGGACCCTATTTGCATGGTATATGTAATGCTAGAATGATTTTTCAAGAGTATTCATTTTGGCCAATTAGTTGGGCTCCATGGGCTTGAGGTTGGACTTCGATCATGAAAATTGGGTACTTTTCAATTAAAGAGATTAATTGAATTGAATCGCTTAGTTTAAAGGAGTTTAAATTAAAGTGAATATTTAATATTCCAAAATCACAAGGGGTTGTGAGCCCATGGCCAATGAATGGTAAAACTTAATAGGTCTCATACGAAAGCCAATAAAATGGCCTATTGAAGGAAAGCGAATTTTTTAAGAGTTAAAAAATTCATGACCATTATTTGGTGGAGGCGAAATTATAGTCATTTTAACTTGATCAATTTAAATGTTAAATTGATTAAATTAATTTAAGAGTTAACTTAAGATCAATTAATTAAAATTTAATTAATTGATATCACATGACTATCAATTGGTCAAAATTAATTTAAAGGTTTAGTTAATTTTGACAAGCTTAAAATGTTAAGTGTTTTGACTTAAGAGTTGAGTCAAATAATTATTAATTAAACTAAAGTGTTTAATTTAATTAAGTTGGAAAGATAATTTTTGGGAGAATTATTAAATGAAGAGTTCATTTAATAAAAATTAGAATTAGAATTTAATTGTACGATATTTCATTACATGAAATTGGTGCTTCAATTGAATTCACTAATCACAAAGCTAGTGACCATCTAAGCTAGGGACACTTGGCATCAGCTCCTTAAAGGAGGTGTGTGACCACTCCTATATATAGATATAGAGGGTGGCCGGCCATAGAGAGCATGAGGTGAACCATTTTGTGTGATATTCTCCCAACAAGTTTGTGTAGTAGGAATTTAAGTTGTTAGTCTCCCATCTCTATCTCCTTTTCCATCTTTCTTCCACTACCATATTCTCCACCTTCACCCTCTTATTCTCTGAAGATATTCCAGCTTTTCTATATAGAATGTTCCATTTACTTGGTGTGTGGACATTTGCATTAGAGGTAATCTAGTTTGGTTGCTTTTTGCTCCTGACTAGAGTTATATCTAGCAGCCGGTTTTTGCCTCTAATTGGAGTACCTTAAGAGATCTTATCAGCCTAAACTTTGGACAGAAGAATCTTCAATGGATTGATGAGTTCTAGTTAAAATATCATCCCAAATAGAGAAGTCTATTCAAGGGGAAAATGGTGGTGATCCTACTGTGCTAGTGAAGAGCCCATTTCATGGTAAAAAGAGTTTACCTATTGCTCTTTGTTTCTTCTGCTCTCACCCAGGTATTTCCCTTTCTAAATTTAAATCATATGCATGTATAGATCCTTGTGGCATTATGTGGGCTAGTTTATTCAGTTTTTGTTGAAAATATTTGGACCTTAGTGCTACCCACACTTATCTTCAATTCAAGCATGGATTTGGATTCTGCTTGGCTTGGGTGATTGGTTCTTGTGAAGAACTGATAAAAATCACCTTGTACTCTATTCATATGATATGTTGGAGTGTATGGATGATCTTGCTTGTGGCTCCTTAATTGATGGATTAAATTATGATATTAAGTGCTTTAATTGTTAAATCATGCGATGGGTATGTTTTGATTCATTTTGCTGATGTTAAATTTTGATTTTGCATTAGTAGATGTTATATTGTGATATAGCATGTTGTGAAAGACCTTTAGTTGTTTTGGTCATTTTTGGGTCCAATAAGATTGGATATAATTGGAGATTTTTGAAGAATATGATTCTTGCTTAAACTTGTTTTTCAAGCTTCTTTGTGCACTTGGTATTTTAGTTTTAAAAGGTGTTTTAATCTGAAATTTCTACCTAGGTTGTGTGTTTTGATGTTTTGAAGTTGTTCAAAAATTCTTAGTGCACAAAAATTGAGCTAAAAATGACTTGACTCGACCATTAACCCTGAAACAGGGGTGCTGTCAGCTCTTGGCAACCTACAATAAGGCAGTGACTAAGAGCTACTGCTCGGCAGTGAGCAAACCTTAGCTAGTAGCCCCTAGTTTGGTTTAGGATGGGTTTTGAGCTTTTTCTTTAGTTCCTTAAGTGACTAAGCTTATTTTGAAATGCACACATTGGTTGCACAAATGTTGTGCATGGCCTCAAAATTGTATTGGGTATGCTTTTAAAATTTGTTGAAGTTGATTTCCAATTGTGGCAAAAATATGATACATAAGTGTTATGCTTGTTTTTGCATGATTGATTATTTGTTAATATGATTAGCCCTTAATGATCAAAATTAAATGTCAATTCTTGGTTTATTTATTATTCATTTAAATGTCGAATGGATGATGAATGAATAGGGATGATCATGAGCCTTTTAAGTGTTAAATTAATCAAAACAATTTAAGGAGTTAAATTAGACCCATTAAATTAAGGTGTTAGTTTGATTGGTACCACATGATAATTAATTAGTCAAGTTAACTTAAGATTAAAGAGTTAGTTTAATTAAATGAGGAATTTATGTTTTTGGAGGGAAATCAAATGGAAGAGTCCATTTGAATTATGCAAGTTGGCATTTCACTTCATGAGATGAATTGTAAATGTGAATGCAAATGCACATTAAATCCAAATGCGTATGCAAGCTGGCAAGTTGGCAAGTTGGCACACATGGATGGAGAGTGTGATGCTTCCATCCTCTCCTATAATTAGGCATACGGCCAGCCACCTAAAGAGAGCTAGCATCCCTTACATTTTCCCTCCAAAAAGTGGTATTATTCATGCATTGAACAACCACCTCGTAAATTCTCTCCTCCTTCTTTCCTCTGAAAACCGCCCACTCCTTTCATCACCATCTTCCTCTCTTCTCTAGCAAAGTGAGGTTGATCAAGAGCTAATCCTAGGTGTGTGGACTTGACATTAGAGGTTCAACACTTAGGGAACTTAGAGTTTGTTGGTGAACCGTGTTGTGGCCGATCTTGGTGTATCGTTTGGACAATCAAGGAGCTTTGACTTCCTGTGAATTTTGGCCGGTAGCTTGTTGTTCTTGTGGTGAAAAAGTGTGCAAGTTTTGTTGATTTTTGGAGCCTTAGAAGTGGAGCAATCGAATCAAGGTATTGGAGCTTGTAGATCTTCCACTAGAGGAGTCCTTGGAGAGATCTAGTTTATTTCTTTCATCAAAAACAATTTTCAGCCTTCTAATCCTAATTTTTGGCATGTAGTTGATCCTTGAGAAGGTGATTATTGATTTTATTTTACCTATTTTTAGTTTAATTTCATGGATGCTAATCGATCTCCCTCTTTCATTAGGAATATAGTGCAAAATGTCCAGCAACATTATTTATTAGGATGTCATAATTCCCATAATGATCAATCAATATTGGATTCAATTTATATTTAACACTATAGGATGGTAAATTTGGTGATAATAGAAAAATACAATGGAAAATATCTGTTAGATTTTGTAATACAATTGCTAGATGTAAATGAAATAATATAAATAATCATCAGAACGGTAAATAACAATCAACGTAAAATATTGCGATGCGTGAGTAGGATTTGCAGTCTGTTTTGCGTTTGAAAACCCATAAACTATTTCAAATGAGGATTACAAAATCTAAGGGCTCGTTTGGCTTCATTTTCAAATTCCATTTTCACATATTTTAATATTTCAAAATTGTAACACATCACTTTATACATAATTTCACCCAACATATTGCCATTTTTTTTCTCGAAGCACATTCCTTAATAATCTATATATCTTCTTTCAATAACCTATATATCTTCTCTCTCTATTATTATTATTATTACTATCTCTCTCCACCTATCACCTACTAAACCCAACATAATCACTATATTTCCAACAATCTATCCAAATACAAACTCATTGTCACTAATTATTTTTTCAAAATTTAAAAATGATGAAAATAAAAAATTAAAATTAAAATAAAATGGGCCCTAAGTAATTGAGAACATTTTAGAACTCAAGTAGTTAGTGACAATTCTATACCAGTATATATAAGTATAGTGTTTCCCCAATAAAAGAATCTCATAATGTCGAATATAACTCACTTGGACATTATGGGCTGCCTTCACTGGTCACTTTTTCATTACCTAGTAAATTCAAGGTCTAGTGTCAGAAATCTGAGTTATTGTCCCATTAATTCCCAAAATCATAATGTAAATATATCTGGTTTTTTTTTTTTTTCATTTCATTTCATCATATTCTTTCAATCCCCTTTTATATTATATTAAGGTGTTTAGGATAATTAAAGGTCACGACTCTCAACTTTACGAGTCATTAAGCAAACTGCTAGTGCGCTATATGTGGCGCGCAACTCTATCAACGTCTTAATTAAGATTCTGGCGGGAACCTAATAACCCATATATTCCAATTTAGCTCTGCTCTACTGAACACCCCGATTATCTCAAATACTCCAACATTACAGTATTTCTAGTGCTGACCTTATATTTACTTAGTCTCCAGAAGTTCCAATCTTAATTCCTGATTGATTTGCCTCAAATACTCCACGTCTACGTTACTTGTTGCTATCAACATTTAAGATATTGATCAATTAACTAATGTAAGTCTAAGTGATAGTGTTCCATATAGTCATTCCTATCACCCGTGGTTATTTACCTTAGCTATATCAATTTAACTAGTCAATAATAGTAGAATTTACTGTTTTAGATTAACTAATTTGAGTAATATATAGATCGTCTATTACCATATAATCTTGCAGGTTTTGACCTACTATCTCGGGCATACTCAACGACCTGGGAATACAAGTTCCTGTCCTAATTAATCAATGCCGTATCCTAAGCTTTGTAATCTGGGGTCCAATTGAATTTAGCTTTTCCGATTATATTCAGGGGCCCTATTACCTTATGTCAACATTTTTAAGTCATGTGATGGAGGGAAAGTGCCGGCCTAGCTAAAGCGGAAGAGATTTCATTAAGAAGAATCAAAGCTAAAGCCAAGTTTATTACATCCGAAGAAGACAGAACTCTGTTGAAGGGAAAGTGCCGGCGTAGCTAAAAAATGTGCACATTTGTTGGCATTTCTTTGAACATGAGGGAAAGAAACTAATCTTGTGTGACATAGGAAGTGTTGGATTAGTGCCCTGCAAGCTAATTAGATTAGCGTGTAAAATTACTCCACTTGTGATACAGTTTTGATTAAATGATATTCAATAAAACGGTCACTTTTATCTTACACAATTATGATTTCTTCACATCATTTGGTTGAAGCCCTTAAATCATACAAGACTATAGAACTTGGCCCTGCATATGATGATGATCATAAAACAAATCTCTCTCGTCATAATTTTAAAATATTCCAAGTCATAGAATTTTACAATGCAAGGCATCCAAGATTCTAATAGACTTACACTAATAATGCATACTTCAAGGAGTTGGATTTTGTCTCCTTTCATGGGCAATCTATGTTAGAAATAGATGCATGTTAATGGGTGTTTGTTAGAGAACAAGTCACTAAAGACTCGCTTAGAGAAACCACGAGGTAGCCGTAGTGGCATGTCGATAGTGAAAAATTCTCTAGCTTACGATAATGCATATGAGTAGTCCTTTGACATGAGATTCCACATTTACCTTGTATTTATGTCCTTGTGCTTTGATATTGCTCAGACCACGCAGCAAGTCACTCAAGGCTTAGTTTGGGCACAAGCTACCTAAGTATGGAGATTAGTAAGTGAAAGCAAGATAGGCACTAGGATCTAAAATTAAAACTTCAAAACATAAAATAACTAGTTCCTACAAGCAAAAAAAGGATCTAATCATATCTTGAATTTAGATTTAGATAGAGGATTATCATGATAAGCAAATCTGAGAAGAAACTAGTGAACACTTTACCAGTTCCAAAATCTGCCTGCTCGAGGCACAGCAAAAGGAATGCAATAATCTCCCTACCAAATCGCCCCCAAACATTCTAGAAAGGTTAATGAAGATAGCTAACACTTGGTATAATCTCCAGTCCAAAATTCAAATAGATTGACCATTTAGATCATCCTGTAGAAAATTGCAAAGTCGGACCTCGCGCAGAGAGCTTTCCAGAAACAGGACAAGGCATATGCTTGCCTCTATTAAAATAGTCCACACACCAATGAAACTTCCTAGATCTCTAGTCTTTTAGTTGGAATAAGACTAGAGATCTGGTGATGATGGAGACTGAATTTGAGGTAGGAAGATGAAGAAAGAAGCTTAACCTTCAACACATGAAATGCTAGCTTGCAAATATTTTGAAAGAAAATGAAAAATCTAATTCTTCACACCATTTGTCATATCCATGACCTCCTCTCTCTATAACTATATATGGAGGCTGAAAATGTGTGATGCCAAGTTGGTATCACACAATGCATGAGGAGGGGTGGCCAAGTGCGGTTGCTTAGATGGCAAAATTTGAATCCAAATCTCATTTGAATTTCATTTGCATCTTAATTACATTTGGAATCTCATTTCAAATTAATTAAGATACCATCTCAAAACTCATTTGAGTCTTCCCTCCAAAATTCATTCTTCCTTAATTAATCAAATTAAACTCTTTAATTTAATTAATTTTCCTTTGACTTAACTCTTTAAGTCAAACTAGTTTAACTCCTTAAGCTAAATTTGTTAACTTAACTCTTTAAGTTAACTTGATCAATTGGTAGTCATGTTGGCACCAAATAATTAACTCTTTAATTATTGGTCTAATTTAACTCTTAAATTAGTTGATTAATTTAACACTTAAATCAATCAAGCTAAAATTGACCCTCAAAATTAGGTCCAAAAATTGGTCCACTACGAGACACCATTTTCTAACACATTACAACATTCTCTCCATTAATTAGGAAGCTAATTGAATTTTGTGTGTAACCCAATAAATTCTACCATTCATTGGACATGGGCTTACAACGCCTAGTAACTTTTGAATATCTTATATTCATTCTAGTTTAAAACTCCTTCTAAACTAGTCGACTCAATTCAATTAATTTCATTAATTGAAGAATACCCAATCTCCATGGTCGATGTCTAATTTCAAGCCTATAGAGCCCAACTAATTGGCTGAAATGAATATTTTGGAGAACCATCATCACTCTATGCATACCATGCTAATATAGTCCTTTTGTCTTCTATCTCTTGAAAGAGGCCTAGGGCAAGATATTTGTCGGCTCCTCATTAGCCTTGATACTATGTCCCTATTCCCAACATTCAATCCCTATTGTGTGACCTCACCTTTGGAAAACTCCTTTTCCAAATTTTCACACCACCTTGCGCAAGGATTTCTTAGAATTGATCATCATAGAACACATAGAAGATGTACTTACCCTTCACAATAGCGAGGATTTAGATTTCATATTGGATCTCACAAACCTCCATGCTAAGTAGCTCATACACAATCTCATACACAATCTCAACCTAAAAGACCCACTAGGTGGTCAAGGATGAGTCAAAGCATGAGGACCGAATACAAGGTTACCATAGATCCTCAGGTTAGAGGACTGACTTGCTAACACTTATGTTAGGGGGGTTTGTAATAACATGCACTAACATAAGTAAGAGAACTAACCACTACCAACTTGCTACTTTAGCTATTAGGAGATTCTCCGGTGGGTCTTTAGTGCCTTGTTCTCTAACAAGCACCCATTAACATATATCCGTATCTCATACAGTTGCTTATAGAACGAAGCAATCTCCAATCCTTGGATTTATGCATTGTTAGTGCAAGTTTAGCCAGATCTTAGATGCCCCGTCTCATAAGATCCTATGATTTGGATGTTTTAAGATCATGACCATGTGAAACTTATTTCATGGTCACCAAACCAAGTCCTAAAGCCATAGGTAATCTAAAGGCTTCATCCAAATGTTAGTGAAGTGAAACAAAGTATAAGATAAAGATGGTCATATAAAGAATATCATTTAATCATGATTGTACCATGAGTAAAATAGTTTATAGGGCCAATCTCATTGGCTTGCAGGGCACTATTCCAACATTCTCCCAATTACCCTAAAGCCAATGCCCTGTGGCCTTGAGACCCATCTTCATAAGAAGTCCTCTAAAGACCTTTAGCTTTTAGGGGTTAATACAGTAGTTTTGCTATATTCTCTTTTGAGGTAACTTTTATCCACTCAATTGTCGCCTCTATCAATTGATATCATATATCAAATGATAACACTTTTAATGTGTTTGGATCACTGATAAGATCTTGGCTCAATTCCTAAATTATCTTCCAAAGATAATCGCAGGTGCATGCATGCTAGGCACTACATCCAACCCTTAGATGGAGTTTTTATCCAAACACCTTTCTTTATCATTTCCAAAATCTCAAAGTATTTCACCTTAGTTGTTATGTAGACTATGGTGTCTAGTTGGAACTCTTCCAACACACCATGCCATCATTAAAGCAAAATATGTATCCAAAAGTGGATATTCGATCATCTATATTAAATTGGAAACAAATATCCAAAAACTTCGCGAGTTTCAATTTTTCATTACCGTATACTAAAAAAATGTCTTTTGTTCTTCTTAAGTACTTAAGGATCATTTTTACGGCCATCTAGTAACTTTCACCAGGATTGGATTAGAACCTACTCATAATACTTAGTGAGTGTGCCATATTTGATCTTGTACATTAACCAGCATACAATTATGCTCCATGTAGTGGATGCATAAGGTATGTGGGACATTCCACGTCTCTCATTGATAGTATAAGGGGCCATATACTTGGAGAGATGAAGATCACATTCCAAAAAATAGGAATCCCCTCTTGGATTCTTCCATATAAAATTGCTTTAGTATCTTGCTCAATGTACGAGATTTGGAAAAGTACCAGCAACCTCCTCAATCTAACTCTATAGATATATATTCCCAACATATAGGATGCTTCTCCCAAATACTTTATAGAGAATTGTGTAGATAACCATGCTTTAATGCACTCTAACATTCCTACCTCATTCCTAGTGAGAAGGATGTCATCGACATAAAGCACAATAAACTATATACTACTCCCACTAGCCCACTAATACACACAAAGTTCATACACCTTTTTGACAAAGCCAAGCAATTTAACTATCTTATCAAGAACATATGTTCCAAGTTCGGGATGCCAATTAGAGTCCATACATGGATCTATGGATTTTGCAAACCTTTTGCTCACTTCGTTTGGATTTAAAATCTTGTGGTTATGCCATATAAACTTCTTCAATGTCACTATTGAGGAAAGCAGTTTTCACATTCATTTGTCATATCTCATAATCATAATATGCAACTATAGCAAGTAGAGTCCAAATAGACTTAGGAATAGTGATCGGTGAAAAGATTTTCTTGCAATTGATATTAAGTCTTTGAGTATAACCCTTTCCACTAGTTGCATCTTAAAAGTCACCACTTTTTCATCTACCCCAAGCTTACTCTTATAGATCTACTTAGATTTATCAAAATCCATACTTTGTTTAAGTAGACGGAGTTCATTTCAAATCTCAAGGCATCAAGCCAATGTTTCGAGTCTATGTCCAATATAATTTCCTCATAAGTCTTCGGATCTCTATCCAATTGATCCATCTCATGAAGAAATTTGAACTCATTAGGTTACTTCTTGATCTAGTTCGACCTTTTCAGAGGTTGTATGTGAGGCTATTTGATATTTATTTATTTCTACCGCTTGTGAAATTTATTGATCATCTTGAACTTTACCAAGTTCAATTACAACGAATTTTTTATCTTATAGAAATTTGTTTTCCAAAAAGGTGGCATTTCTTAAAACAAACATATTTTGTTCCAAAGGATCATAAAAGTAATAATCCATAAACTCTCTTGGGTGTCCCACAAACTTGCACAAGATAGATCTACTATCTAACTTATCTCCCACTGTCCGTCTCATGTAGGTGAGAGATCCCCAAACCCTTAGATAATGGTATAAAGGTGCTTTGCCATGCCATATCTCATATGGTGTTTTTAGCACCAACTTTGAAGATATTACTCTTAGTAACTTCGTTGCCATCATTAAGGTGTATCCTCAAAAAGATATAGGCATAACAAAAAAGCTCATTAAGGAACATACCATGCCCAACAATGTATAGTATCTCCTCTCGGCTACTCCATTGTGTTAAGGTGTGTGAGGTAGAGTCCGTTGAGAGAGAATCCCATTCTCTTTTAGACAATCCAAAAATATGGTACCTAAGTATTTTTCTCTCGATCCAATTGAAGGGATTTATTACTAAGTCCCTTTTACTTTTTTACTTCATTTCTATACTTTTTGAACTTTTCAAAGGCCTCGAACGTGTTCTTCATAAAATACATTTGTCCAAACCGACTATTGCCATCGATGAAAGTGATGAAGAAAGAATAGTCTTCTCTCCTACTAACTCTTAATAGTCCACAAACATCTGTATGGATCAAATCCAAAGGATTTATAGAGGGCTCTATTTGTCCTACAAAAGGAGTTTTTGGTCATTTATCCCTTCAAACAAGATTCACAAGTAGGAAGGTTTTCAATGCCACTAACATTTAGTACTTTGAGAGCTTCCAACTTGTTCATCCAAGTTTTTGGAGATATGATCAAGTTTTATATGCCACATCATGGCATTATCTTGGATATCCAATTTCTTACTTAGTTGAGAGTGCATTAGTGATGGTTGAGAATTCAATATGTACGATCCTTTGTTAATTGTACCATAAGCAACTAAAGAACTCATTCTTTAATGCTTTCAATCTCCCATTTGATGTAGAAAGATCAAATCCTTCGCTATCCAAAAATAAAAATTGAAATAATGTTCTCAACAATAAATGGTACTATATAACAAGGGTCTAAAACAAGTATGGAGTTCTCTAAGTCTTACTTATTATATGCTTTCGACTTTGGACACAACTCTTGCTCCTTAGCCAAGATGGTGGATCATATCCACACCACTTAGTTCTATTCTTTTGTAACAACTTACAAAGAAAAGAACCACATGCGATATCATATATCCATGAGGAAAAATTCATCCTAAATACACCTCAATAAAGTGCATGTACTTCTTAAGGGTTGCAAGAAATTCCTTGCAATAGTTCTTCCAATGGCCTATTTTGCCCAAGTAGAAACAAATAAAATCAACTATTTCCTCTATGATCTTATTGACTCCTTCGAATGCCTTTGATAGTTGTTTTCCCTTCGAGGAAAAATATTTCTTCTTTTTTACATCCCTTTCTAGCATCCTTACAACCCATAGACTTGGAGGAGGAAACAAATGTTAAAGGTTTTCCCTTATCATGGTAGTCTCCTTCTAGATCAATAATTTGATCAATGAAACTTAACAAAGATGTGAGAATCAAATTTTCATAGAGATCATTGTCCATTACTATGTCTAAGTTGAAAAGCTTCTCCAAGCCTAATCATCTTTAGACCATAGTTGATGACACGACCTCCCATTCATCCTAGCTTGAAAAATCACTTTTGATAACATGAACTTCTCATACTTCGTTTGCTTGTACAATTCTTTGTAAACTTTAACCAATGTATAATTCATGTGTCTTTGAGACTTTTAAAGTTTGTAGATGCCATCATGAGACTACAGGTTAGGATGATCCTAAGCCCAATTTGTGAACTTTTCACGTGTCTCCAGATCTACATTACTCCCAAAGGAATTAGGAGTACCATGATACAGAACCTATATTAGCTTGTAGGAATCTAGAATGATTTTTAAGGTTAAGTAAATTATGGAAGTTTGGCCCAATTGATTCATTGGTTTTCGTTGAGTGGAATTTTAACCATTCGTAAGATTTCACAAATCCCAAAGGTGAAAAAGAGAATATGAGCATGTGATTGAATTAGATATTAAAACATGTTCATGGTCTTTCAAGAATATTTTTCTCCCACTATTTTTATCAAATCCTTCACCTCCGAGAAGAATTTGGAAAATCATATTTCCTAGTAAGAATCAAGAAACTAATAACTTGCCAATAGACCACCGTGACCAAGTGCCATCCATGAGCAATCGAAGGGTAAGCAATTTTTGTTAATTACATCTCATACAACTCTTGATATATTTTGCCTTACTTTTCATATAAACCCATGTGACCATGCACCATCTATATTACTAAGCGTTAAGTCAAACCCATCAATCAAACTTTATGTCAAGATGGCCTCACAACATCCCCTATGATTGAGTGCCAATACATGAGGGTTTCCAAGTCAAAGTTGCATCTCATGCTAAATGTATGCTCACAGCTTTTCTCCTAAGTGTGACCTCCATGACTAAGTGCCATCACACAAAATCAAGAGCATAACCATAGCATACACTATTGGTGGAAGGCTTGGATTAATTAAAACTCTTTTAATTATATCCATTTGGATTTAATATTTGCAAATACCTAGACATTCTAAGTGGACGATTTTTTCTTGCAAAGATCTCATCATTTTATCTTCTTATTTAGATTTTCTATATTCTTATCATGCATCTCATACATCAATAGGATATGGAAAACGTAAATAAGGAAAGAGTCTAGCATGCTCTCAAGGTGGGACGACAATAAGCCCAACCAAGTGATACACTTAGAGCCATCGGTGCATCACTTCGGTTGATCTTAAATGGGTTGAATTAAACTAAACTATTACATGAGTGTATCCCATACATTCATGGTCTTCAAATGGCCTCTATGATTCCATTGGACTCCTCGCTCCATGCAACATTTACATGAAATGAAAATCCTCATACATAGTAGTTCTACTCTCATAACTTTTACAAGATAGAATAAGAGGCATACAAGCCCCATTTAATACAACCCATTTCAACAACTTTGAAATAAATAAAAAAAATTAAAAGGCTCATGATCATCCATATTCATTCACCATTCATTCAACAATCAAATGAACAATAAATAAATCTAGAATTAACAATTAATTCCAACAATTAAATGCTTATCTCCTAAATAAATAACTGAACCAAGCATAACACTTATGCCATAAGTTGGAGATCAACTTTGACAAGTTTTAAGAAGCAACAAAAATGTCAAACATTATTTTGAGGACTTGCACAACATTTGTGCATCAATAACATATGATTTAACATCATTTTTAGCCACTCAAGGAGCCAAAACAATGGCTTAAAACCTGTCCAATCCTCAATCAATGGCTGCTAGCCTAGTTGAGCATGCTACTAGCCTACCATTTCCCTGGCAGCTTGCTCAAAGCTGGCTAGCAACCCCCATTTTGGGGTCAAAGGTGAGTCAAGCTGATTTTTAGCTCAACTTTTGTGTACCAAAAATTATAGAACACATTATAAATATTAAATCACACATTATGGACCAATTTCCAGATTTGAAACTCATTTCAAAATAGAAAATTAAAGTGCTCAATCATGCTTAAAAAATCAAGTCTAAGTGAGAGTCAAATTCTCCAAAAATCTCCAACCTAACTCCAATCCAATTGGATCCAAAAATGAACAAAACTCTTTCCACCATATAATAGCATGCTATATTATATCAACATATAACATCAATTAATGCCAAATCAACATTTAACATTAACCATAATGAATTAAAACAAACTAACTATATGAATTAACAATTAAATCACATAATAGCATGCTTTTAATTCATCAATCAAAGAGCCACATACAAATCAACTAAATTCCCCAATCCATCATTTGAATCGAGAATAAGGTGATCCAGATTAATCCATCACATGAATCAATCAACCAAATAAATCTAAATCTAACCATGATTATGGCTCTGGTACCACTTGAAAGTAAGAAAGGCACTAAGATCTAAAATTAAAATTTCAAAACATAAAATAACTAGTGACTACAAGAAAAAAAAAGGATCTAATCATTCCTTTGAATTCAGATTTAGATAGAGGATTACCCTGATATGAAAATTCAAGAAGAAACTAGTGAACACTTCATTAGTTCCAGAATCTGCCTGCTTGCAGCACAGCGAAAGGATTGTGACAATCTACCTACCAAATTGCCTCCAAAAATTCTAGAACAATTAATGGAGATAGCCAACACCTTGTATAATATCCAGTCCAAGATTCAGGTAGATTGACCATCTAGATAGTCCTGTAGAAAATTGACCATCTCTAGAAACAAAGCAAGGCATACGTCTTGCCTCTATTGAAATAGTTCACACACCAATGAGACTTCCTAGATCTCTAATCTTTTAGTTGGAATAAGACTGGATATATGGTGATGATTGAGGCTAAATTTGGGGTAGCAAGATGAAGAAAGGAGCTTAGCCTTCAACACATGAAATGCTAGCTTGCAAATATTTTGGAGGGAAATGAAGAATCTAATTCTTCACATCATTTGTCATATCCATGAACTCCTCTCTCTATAACAATATATAGAGGCTGAAAATATGTGATGCCAAGTTGGCATCACATAATGCATAAAGAGGGATGGCCAAGTGGGGTTGCTTAGGTAGCAACATTTGAATTCAAATCTCATTTGAATTTCATTTGCATCTTAATTACATTTGAAATCTCATTTCAAATTAATTAAGATACCAGCTCAAATATCATTTGAGTCTTCCCTCCAAAATTCATTCTTCCTTAATTAATCAAATTAAACTCTTTAATTTAATTAATTTTTCTCTCTTTAACTCAAACTAACTTAACTCTTTAAGCTAAATTTGTTAACTTAACTCTTTAAGTTAACTTGACCAACTGATGGTCATGTTGGTACCAAATAATTAACTCCTTAATTATTGGTCTAGTTAACTCTTAAATTAATTGATTAATTTAACACTTAAATCAATCAAGCCAAAATTGACCCTCAAAGTTGGCCCCAAAAATCGATCCACTAAGAGACACTATTTTCTAACACCTTAGAAAATTCTCTCCATTAATTAGGAAGCTAATTGAATTTTGTGTGTAACCCAATAAGTTCTACCATTCATTAGATATTGGCTCACAACACCTTGTGACTTTTAATTATTTTATATTCATTCTAGTTTAAAACCCCTTCTAAACTAGTTGACTCAATTCAATTAATCTTATTAATTGAAAAACACTCAATCTCCATGGTCGATGTCCAACTACAAGCCCATAGAGCCCAACTAATTGGTCGAAATGAATATTCTGGAGAACCATTATCACTCTATGCATGCCATGCAAATATGGTCCTTTCATCTTCTATCTCCTGAAAGATGCTGAGAGCAAGATATTTGTTGGCCCTCTATTAGCCTCAATACTATATCCCTATTCCCAATGTTCGATCCCTATTATGTGACCTCACCTTTGAAAAACGCATTTTCCAAATTGTCACACCACCTTGCGCAAGGATTTCTTGGAATTGATCATTATAGAACACATAGGTGATGTATTCGCCCTTCATATTAATGAGGAGTCAGATTCCATCTTGGGTCTCACAAACCTCCATACCAAGTAGCTCATACCCAATCTCAACCTGAAAGACCCACTAGGTGTTCAAGGATGATTCAAAGCATTAGGATTGAACACAAGGTTACCATGGATTCTCAAATTAGAGGACTAATAATATGCACTAACATAAGCAGGAAAACTAACCACTACCGACTTGCCACTTTGGCTATCTAGTGGACTCTTCGATGTTCAATGTTTTATTCTCTAACAAGCACCCATATCTCATATAGTTGCTCATGGAGTAAAGCAATCTCCAACCTTTGGATTTATGCATTATTAGTGCAAGTCTATACGGATCTTAGATGCCCAATCTTATAAGATCCTATGACTTAGAAGTTTTAAGATCACAACCATGTGAGACTTATTCCATGGTCACCAAATCAAGTCCTGTAGTAATAGGTGATCGAAAGGCTTTATCCAAATGCTAATGAAGTGAAACAAAGTATAAGATGAAGATAGTCATATAAAGAATATCATTCAATTAAGATTATACCACAAGTAAAATAATTTATAAGGCCAATCTCAATGGCTTGTAGGGCACTATTCCAATAGTAAGTTCCAAAAACATATTCGTTTCACCCATCTGTGAAGAACAAGTTGATCTCAAATGTATTCTAAGATGATCAATTCCAAGAAATCCTTGTGCAAGAAAATATCACAATTTGAAAAAAAAGTTTTCCAATGTTGAGGTTATAATGAGGGATTAAACATTAAGAATAGATACATAGTTATCTTGCCCTAGGCCTCTTTCAGGAGACGAAAAATAGAAGGACCGTATTTGTATGGCAATCATAAGAAGTAATGGTTTATCCTCAATTAATTCAACCAAATGGTTGGGCTCTATAGGCTTATGCTAGACATTGACTATGGAGATTAGGTACTCTTCAATTAATAGAGATTAATTCATAGAGTGATTAGTTTAAAAAAGTTTAGACTAATTGGAATATTCAATATTCAATAAATTACAAAGAGTTATAAGCCCATGTTTAATTAATTGGTGAACCTAAAGGGCCACACGCAAAAGCCTAGAACACTTTCACTTGATTAGAGAAATTATCTAAGGAGTTAGATAATTGAAGTGATCAAGTTTAGTGGAGAGAGAGACCAAGTTGACTAATTATTGATTGGTCACTATGACTTGATTAATTTAAGTGTTAAATTAATTAAAATAATTTAAAGAGAAAAATTAGGCCAATTATATTAAGGAGTTAACTTAATTGGTACCATGTGGTAATTTAATTAGTCAAGTCAACTTAAAGAGTTAAGTTGATTTAATTAACTTAAAAAGCTAAGTTGCTCTAAATAATTTAAGGAACTAATTTAATTAGTAGGAGAATCTAATTTTGGAGGAAAAATTAAATGGAAGAGTCCATTTTATAATTAGTGAATTGACATTTTCATTTGAGAAATTAAAATCCAACTTGACTAGGAAATTAGCATCCAAGTTGGCAAAGTGAGGAATGTGCGATAGAAGCTTCCAAGAGTTTCCACCTCACACTATTTAAACCCCTCTTAGTTGGCCATTTAGAGACTAATTCTAGCTGCCCATTTTCCCTCCATTTTGTGGTAATCTCATGTGTTGAGAGAAAACACCAACTAGATTCCCTCCAACAACTCTCTTTCTCCAAAAACTTCCTCACACCTTTCTCCATCTTCCTCTTTTGTCCTTTATTTTCAAGCAAATTGACAGAGGATTGAGACTATTGTTAGGTGTATGGATTTTCTTTAGAGGCACAACACTTGGTGTGCTTTGAGTTGGTGATTGAAGATCCCTCAAGATAAAAGATGAACTTTAGGCTTTTTCTTGGCTGGTGGTATGGAAGACTTGTTACTGTTTTGCCACCTTATCTTATTCATCTTGGAGAATTTTTTGCTTAGCAATAGTCGATGGAATTGCTAACCATAGGCATGGTGTAGGTGATCCTTCGAGAAAAGGTGCTGATCTTGCTTGGAAGAAGTTCCATTGGAAGATCTAGCTAGTTACCTTTAAATCTATTACTATGGCATGAAATTAGATTCACAGGTTGGGGATGTATAAGTTAATTTTTGCAATTATTTTGGATCCTTGCACATCCTCTTTTTTCAGGAATTTCTTTGCATTAGAAATAATTATACCAATGGTAGAAAGATTGGTTGAATCATCCCAAAGTACATTAACTATTATGTTGCAATCGCCTTTGATAAGGACATCAAACCAAGGAGATTGAAAGCACATTTCACAAGCTACATTTGCTACATAAGCTTTTGCTGCCTTAGGGTCCAAAACAGTTTAAAGATTTAAGCCTACCATGCCACATTCTTTCCCATATGATCTCACACAATAATTCCTACTCTGAAATACTAGTTCTCCTTAAAAAGAGCTACGTCAAAATTGATCTTAACCTATCTTGGTTTTGGAGCCACCCCAATTAATCATAGAATTTGAGTCTATCAATTAACAACACAAAAATAGTTGACTAGAAAGAGTCAAGAAAGATCTAGCAAATGCAACAACGTCTAGCAGTGACCAATTTTCTTCCCTAGCCTTGCAATAATTTTAACGATACCACAACACCAACAACAAATAAGGAAGAATTCAAATAGTTTTGCATCAAAGTTTTTGAGTACCCTCCAAAAGGAAGAACAAATAGAATTAGAAGCAAGTTGCAAGCATGAAAAAGGTAGATTAGAGAGAGCTCAGACCTAATGAGCAAAGTAATATTGGAGCAAACAGTGAAGAAGATCTTCATCCCTATTATCACACAGAGAAACTAAAGCAATTTTTCTGTGTGCAAGGGTGAAATTTGTTGGTACAAAGTTCTGCATAGGAATCCAAGTAAAGTGCTTAACTTTTGGAGAAATTCTACATGTCCAAATGAATCTAAAATCAGCATCTTCTGCAGTACTATGGGATCCTTGAATTGATTCAATCAAATGCTACTTTAAGGTAAGAACGAGGTAGTAAATAGTTCACACCAAAAAACAAACTTTGAATTTTGAATAGTGCTACAATAAGATATCTTCATTGTTACCATCACCCTAAGGAATGGCCATGATAGCATCATTATCAGATTCCAGGAAATTTCATACAACAAGCTCTTATTCCACATTCTTGTTACTAAACCGGTATAAGACAGTAACATTTATGGGAATGATCTGAGGTAAGGCGAAAAGCTAAAACATTAGCTGTTTGGGTATCTAATGATCCTTCCTAATATGAACTATACACCCATTTCCAACTCTCCACCATAGTTCTTCTATAAGCAGTAAAAGAGAGTCCCATATTTCTCTCCAAGAAAATGATGACCTGGAACTCAAGGAAGAATATAACACATCATAATACGAGGAATACTTAAACTTAAAGAGTTTCAAAACAACAACTAGGATCTTTTAAGCAATCTCCAGCCTTGTTTTGTGAGCAATTCCATATTAAAAACTCTTAAATCTTGAAATCGTGACCTCTCTCTCATTTACTCTAGCCAAGGTCCTCTCATTTCATCTAGCGAATTTGTCAAGAGCTTCTATTGTCCCACCAAAAGGAAGCAAGCTTAGATTCAATGTCCTAAAGCCCATCTGGTAATTTAAAATAGCTTATCACATATATGGGTATTGTCTGGGCCACTGCTTTAAGTATAACCTCTTTTTTGGCTTAAATAGTATTTTCTCAGACCATCTACTTATTTTACTCTAAACTTTTTCTCTAATGTATGGAAAAATGTCTTTTTTTTTATTTTCCAGTAATTGATAGACAGCTAAGATATTTATCATGTTTAGGAACTACTTGTATGCCAAGTATTTTTAAGACCCTATTTTGAATATCAAAGAGTGTATTCCTACTGAAAACAACTGTTGAATTATCAAGGTTCACTTGTTAGTAGGAGGCTAGTTCATACTGACAGAGTACATTTCGAATACACCTTATAGCATTCTTAAATGCTTGACAAAATAATAAGTTGTCATCTGCAAACAAAAGGTAGGAAGCTTTAGGAGCATTTCTGCAAATAGCAACATCTTCAATCACTCCTTCAGCTTTTTTTTTCAAATTAAATATAATAACACTTCAGCATAGAAAAAGAAAAGCTAAGGCAAAAAAGGATCTCCTTGTTGCAAGCCGCACTAAGGGGTAAGGAAACCAAATTTTCTTCCATTAAGTACAAACAAGTCAAATACTATCGTAACACCCATCATGATAAGATCAACAAATCTACTTGCAAAGCCTAGTTTAGTAAGAACCTAGGAGAAATGGCCATTCTACATTATCATATGCCTCGCTCATATCTAGCTTGATGGCTATTTATCCCACTTTCTTCCGTTACTTTCTGTTTGAATAGTAGTTTACTTAAAAAATGACAAAGACATTATCCATAATCAATCGAGATGGGACAAAAGCTGATTGAATGTCTGCAATAATCAAGTCCATCATTGGCTTCAAATGATTAACGATAGTTTTTGAAGCAATTTTATAAATCACATTCCACAAACTGATCAACCAAAAATGGCTAAGGAGTTCAAGCCTAGAGACTTTGGGGATTAAGATAATATGTATGTAGTTGTACTTAGGAACTAACTAACCTTTATTCTAGAGCTTAAAAACAAAGGAGATTACTTCTCGATCGACAATATTCCAATATTTCTAATAGAAAATGGATGTTATGCCATCTAGTCCAAGAGATTTAGGTGGACTCATCTACAATAATGCAAAAAGCACTTCATTCATTGTGAACTATTCTAGAAGCCTCGAATGCATTTGCTCATTGATTTTTGCCTCAACATAATCAAGCAAATTATTGATTTTTTCTTCCAAAGGTTCTCTAGATTGAAACATACTCTAAACATAATAAAGAACCTAATTATTAATGTCATTCCCTGATTCACACTATTCTTCTATTTGATTTTTGGTTACAAAGATGAAGTTATTCCTAAATCTACTTGCCACCTTTGAACAAAAGAACTTCCTGTTTCTGTCTCTTTTTCTCATCTAATGCGATTTTGCTCTTTGACGCCAAAAAATCTCTTCCTTATCCAAAAGGTCATCAAGTTCGTTCCTCAAATTTGAGCTCAGACTTTTTGATTGATCCATTAATACTCCCATCAAAAGTTCATCAATTCGATGATGAAGGTGAAGGAAAATGTGGTGCTAGGATCTAAATATTTTCAAAACAAATTAAATAAACTAGCCTACACAAAACCACAAGAATCTAGACATGCATAGGATTCTAATTTAGAGAAAGGAAATATCTTGATGAAAATAGAAAAATCAAGAAGCAAGAAAGAACTTTCTTCAACTATTGAAGAAACTGTTCACTAGCGTAGCAAATTCACCACTGGATTTCCCCAAGTTAGACTCTTCCTTTTAAACTAAAAATTTTATTAGAATGTTACCACATCTTGAGGATACAAGACTCCAAAAATCAGCCACAATAAAACACAAAAAGGACTCCCATACTCACCACAATAGGCTGCCAGAAAACTGCCTCAAACAAAAGCAATAGCAATTAAACGATTGGCCTCTAGTGACATAGCCGACAAACCATAACAAGGACCTATTCTCTATAATATAGCTGAAGATATTTGTAGAGAATTTAGGAGAGAAGGCTTGGAAATATAGATGTGGAAAATGAAGGTCGTTGAAGAGAATAATAGGGATGCTAACAAATTACATGCCCACAACTCTAATTTGTTGGGAGAACAATCACACCTTGCTTGCATACACCAAGTAGCAGCTTACTCTCATCCTATTATTGGAATAATGCCTTGCAAGCTAATAAGATTGGCCTTGTAAAAGCTATTTCCTTGTAAAAATAATCTTGGTTGAAAAATATTCTTTATATAGCCATCTTTATCTTATGCTTTATTTCACTTCATTGGAATTTGGATAAAGCCCTTAGATCACCTTTGACTGCAAGACTTGGTTTGGTAACCATAAAATAAGTATCACATGATTGTGATCTTAAATCTTCCAAGTTATTAGATCTTAAGAGACATGGCATCTAAGATCTAGATAAACATGCACTAATGAAACATAAATTCAAGAGTTGGAGATTGCTCCATTCCATGAGCAACTATATAAGATATAGGCACATGTTTGTGTGTGCTTATTATAGAACAAATTATTGAAAAACCACTAGAGAATCCACTACATAGTCATAATGGCAAGTCAATAGTGGTTAGTTCTCCTGTTTACACTAGTACATATTATTAGTCCTTTGACCTGAGGATCCATGGTAATCTTATGTCCAATCCTCATGCTTGAACTCTTCCTTGACCAGCTAGCAACTCTTTTGAGTTGATATTAAATATGAGCTACTTGACAAATAGGTTTGTGAGATCCAAGATAAAATCCAACCCCTCGCTGTTGTGAAGCACGAGTGTATTTCTTATGTATTCTATAATGATCAATTCCCAAAAATTCTTACGCAAGGTGATTTGACAATTTGGAAAAGAAGTTTTTTAAAAGTGAGGTCATGCAGTGGGATTGAACATTGAGAATAGGATATAGTATCAAGGCTATTGAGGAGCCGACAAATATTTTACCATAGGCATTTTTTAGGAGATAAGAGACGGAAGGACTATATTTGCATGGCATGCATAGAGTGATGTGGTTCTCAAGAATATTCATTTTGGCCAATTAGTTGGCCTCTATGGGCTTGAGGTTGGACATCAATCATAGAGATTAGTTACTCTTCAATTAATGAGGTTAATTGAATTGAGTCAATTAGTTTAAAAGGAGTTTTAAACTAAAATGATTATAAGATATTCAAAAGTCACAAGGAGTTGTAAGCCCATGTATAATGAATGGTAGAACCTATTGGATCACACACAAAGTTCAATTAACTTCTTAATTGATGGAGAAAATTTTCTAGGTGTTAGAAAATCAACTCATAATGGACCGATTTTATGGTGCCAATTTTGAAGGTCATTTTTTGTTTGAATAATTTAAGTGTTAAATTAATCAATTAATTTCAGGAGTTAAATTAAACCAATAATTAAGGAGTTAATTATTTGGTGCCAACATCAATTAGTCAAGTTAACTTAAAGAGTTAAGTTAACAAATTGAGCTTAAAAGTTAAGCTAGTTTCACTTAAAGAGTTAAGTCAAAGGATAATTAATTAAATTAAAGAGTTTAATTTAATTAATTAGAAAAATGAATTTTGGAGGAAAAAATCAAATGAAGAGTTCATATGAATTAGCATCTTAATTAATTTGGAATTAGATTTCAAATGTAATTAAAATGTACATGAAATTCAAATGAAATTTGAATTTAATTTGCCACCTTGACACCCCACTTGGCTACCCCTCCTTATGGGATGTGTGATGCCGCCTTGGCATCACACTATTTGTGAAGAATTAGATTCTTTGCAATTTCCCTCCAAAAACCCCTTGCAAGCATTGCATTCATATGTTGAAAGCTTTACTCTGTTCTTCTTCCTTCCATCCTAAAATTAGGCTCATCATTATTATATCTCTAGTATTACTCCAACTTATAGGCTAGAAATTTTGAAAGATCTAATTTTTGTGTGGATTATAATAATTGAGGCAAACAAGAGAGTTTGCTTGTTTTGGAGATCCACATGCCAGAGTCCAATTTGACGAATTTCTCCAAGGAGATCTAGAAAGCCTTGTGATCAGAAATTTTACAAAGAGTTCTTCAAGGTGTTAAAAAGCTCCAGCAACTTTTTCAAAATTTTTGGAGGAGTTTTGGTTGGGCAATTTTTGCACTCTTCCAGTTATGCTAGTTGTTGATAATTTCTAGAATTGTGAAGAGTTCACAAGTCTTACCTTGAATATGCTTTTCAAGGTAATGCTCTCATCAAATTTGAATCCCTAGCATGATGTGATTCTTGTTATACTTGTAAGCACTAGTTAATTTCATGCGTTTGAAGTTTTGATAATTGAATCCTAGTGCATTACTTGCTTTCACCTATATCTATATAGAGAAGTGGGATGGTATGTGGACACACACCATCCTCAAGGATGCCAAGTGTTCATGCCAAGGTGACCACTAATATTTAGTGATTAGTGAATAAGAATATTAATTGTAGCTTACATTTCAACTTATGAAATGTCTTCCAATTAAATTCCAATTCCATATTAAATAAACCATTTATTTAATTATTCTCTCCAAAATTAACTCTCCAATTTAATAAAATTAAACACTTTAATTTAATTAATAATTCTTTGACTTTATTCTTAAGTCAAAGTGCTTAACTCTTTAAGCTAGTCAAAATTAATTTAACTCTTAAATTAACTTGATCAATTGCTAGTCAAGTAACAACAATTAATTAAATCATAATCAATTGATATTAATTTAACTCTTAAATTAATTTGACCAATTTAATATTTAAATTACTTAAGCCAAAATGACTACAATTTTTCCTCCTACAAAATCGTTTATGAATTTCCTAACTCTTAGAAAACTCTCCTTCTTTCAATAGGTCATGCTATTGACTTTTATGTGTGACCAATTAGGTTCTACCATTCATTGGACATGAGCTCACAACTCTTTATGACTTTTGGAATATCAAATATTCACATTAGCTTTAACTCTTAAACTAAGCAAATTAATCCAATTAATCTTATTAATTGAAGAGTACATAATCTCCATGGTCAATGTACAACCTCAAGTCCATAGAGCCCAACTAATTAGCTGAAATGAATGCTCTTGAAGAATCATTCTAGAATTATGCGTACTATGCAAATACAATCCTTCCGTCTCATATCTCCCGAAAGAGACCTAAGGCAAGATATTAGTCAGTTCCTTAATAGTTTTGATACTATGATTCTATTCTTAATGTTTGATTCACTTTGTGACCTCATCTTTGGAAATGCCTTTCCAAATTGTTACATCATCTTGTGCAAGAATTTCTTGAAATTGATCATTATAGAACATATAGAAGATTCACTCACCCTTCACAAAGATGAGGAGTCGAATTCCATCTTGGATCTCACAAACCTCCATATCCAGTAGCTCATGCCTAATCTTCACTTGATTAACCCACTAAGTGATAAAGAAAGAGTTAGAGCATAAAGACCAAACATAAGGTTACCATAGATTCTCAGGTTAAAGAACTAAGTTCTCTAGCTTATGCTAATGCATATAATCAGTGTTTTATCCTAAGGATCCATGGTAAACTTATGTTTAGGACCTCATGCTTTGACTCTTTCTTAGCCATGAACCGAGCCGTTCAAGTGGAGATTCAGTATAAGTTACTTAGATATAGAGGTTTGTGAGATCTAAGATCAGATCTGATTCCTTATTGTTGTGAAAAGAGAGTGCATTTCTTATGTATTCTATAATGATCAATTACAAGAAATCTATGCGCAAGGTAGTATGATAATTTGGAAAAATAGTTTTTCCAAAGATGATGTCATAAAGGGAAATCAAATATTAGGAATAGAAACATAGAATCAAGGCTATTAGAGAGCTGACAAATATTTTACCCTAAGCCTCTTTTAGGAGATAGAAGACGGAAGAACTGTATTTCCATAGTATGCGGAGAGCTAGAATTGTTCTCCAAAAGCATTCATTTCAGCCAATTAGTTGGGCTCCATAGGCTTGAGGTTGAACATCAACCATGAAAATTGGATACTTTTCAATTAATGGAGATTAATTAAATTGAGTCATTAGTTTAAAAGAGTTTAACTAATTTAAATATTTGATATTCTATAAGTCACAAAAGAGTTGTGAGCCTATGTCCAATAAATGCTAGAACCTAATAGGTCACACACAAAAGCCAATTGCAAATCTTACTTGATGAAGGGGAATTTTCTAAGAGTTAGGAACATTACTTCATGACTAATTTTTGAGGTGGATGGTTGATACAATTTGTGGTCATTTTGGCTTGGTCAATTTAACTGTTAAATAAATTCAATTAATTTAAATAATTAAATTAAACCAATTAATTAAGGAGTTAATTATTTGGTGCCACCTGACTATCAATTGGTTAAGTTAACTTAAGGAGTTAAGTTAACAATAACTAGCTTAAATGGTTAAGCTAATTGACTTAAAAAGTTGAGTCAAGGTTAATTAATTAAATTAAAGTGTTTAATTTAATTAAAATAAAGTATTAATTTTGGAGGAAAAATTCAAATGAAGAGTTCATTTGATGTGGCATTAGAGTTTATTTGGATGACATTTCAAGAGATGAAATGAAGATTCCAAATTTAAATCTACACAAAATTGACATGCCACTTACTTGCCAACTTGAGGTAGGTATGATGCCACCTTCGCATCACACCATCCTCCCTCTATATATAGATATAGAGTGAGAGAGTGGTAGCCACTTGGTGTTAATGCAAACAATCTAGATCGAAGAGTTAGATTCTCTCAGTTTCCCTCCAATTTCCCAAGTGTTGCCTCATGTGTTGAAACTACACTTTTTTTCACCTCCTACCTCCAAATCAAGACTTCATCCTTGCATTTCTCTTCCTTGTTCTCCAGATAACATTGAGGAGAATTGGATTATGCATTGGTGTGTGGATCTTATCATTAGAAGCAAGACAATTAGATTGCTAGCCTTTTGGAGATCCGCTATTTAGGCAGTCAATTGGAGGCGTTTCTGGAGAGCCTTCTTGATTTTTTTTTTTTGGCTAATGTTTCTACCATAGATCCACCAAGGTGTTGGTGTTCTCCAGTCCAAATTTCAACTTGGGGAAAAATCATTTGGCTATGCAAAAGTTGCTCTAAAGCCGCTATGTCGCGGGGAGTATACCTATAAATAGGTAATGTATCACTCTATTTACACCCATACCCTAAAATACCCAAACAAAAACACCCTATATACTACCCTAAACTAAAATACCCAAAAGGATGAGACTCTAAACCTACCCTACCCTATTTTACACAAAACCCATTGGATCTAGTTTGTTGGACTTATATTTTTAACGTATATACTAATTTTCTCAATATATACTAAAAATATTATTTGGCATTCGATAACAAAAAAGCAAAAAAAAAATTCTTTATTTAATTTAACTTGATCATTAAATTTAAATTAGTTAATCTTTATTTTTCAATTTTTCATTATTTAATAAAATTTTTATTAACAAAGTTTATTCATTAGCAAAACTAATTTTATTAAGAATTTTTATAAAAAATATTTATTCCATTATTAATTTTAATATTTTTAATTTTATTAGTGAAAAATGTTCAACTGTTGCTTTTGCTATTCCAATTTTAAAAAAAATGAAAAATAAAATTGTTATACCAATATATTAACTTTTTTAATTTTACTAATTTAGTTTAATTTTTAATGACGAAAATTATTTAGTTGTTACTATTCATTCACATATTTATAATTTTTATATATAAAAAATTTATCATTAATATAAATTTGATTTCGGTGTAGAAAATTTTTAGGGTCATAAATTAAATTTAAGTATAAAGTAATAGGTAATTTTTGGGTATGGATACATGGATAATTTATGGGCATAGACTCTATTCATATCCATTACATTATCTTTAATATGGGTATGGGTATAGGTATGGGTATGATATTTTGGGCCTGATTAGGTTAACACCTTACCCATTTACAAACCCTGTGGGAGGCAGATTCAAGGAGTTGATTTGTACTTCTTAGTTTCCTTGGATTTGAGCAAGTCAAGGTAATCCTTATACCTAGTATGAATCTAAGGCATGTTTGGATCCTTGGTCTTATGTGTGGCCTAGTTATTTTAGCATTTTTATGCTTTGATAATTGGATCCTAGCACTACATGTGACTTTAAGTGGTATCAGAGCCTAATTCATGCTTTGATTTGAATTTTGATTGATTGATCATGTGATGAATTGATCTAAATCTCTAAATACTTGGTCCAAACTATGGATTGGAGTGTTTGGATGATGTTGTATATGGCTCCTTTGCTTGATGAATTAAAGCCTGCTAATATGTGTTTTAAGTATTAATTCATATAATTAGTATGTTTTAATTCATAGTGGCTAATGTTGAATGTTGATTTGGCATTTTTTGATGTTATATATTGATATGTTAAAATTGGCCTTAAGATGTTTTGGTCATTTTTAAATCTAATATAATTGGAGTTTTATTAGAGACTTTTTAAGAATGTGATTCTGACTTAAACTTGTTTTTGGAAGTATGATTGAGCACTTGAAATTTCATTTTTGAAAGGTGTTTTGAATATGGAACTTCATTAATATTGTGGGATTTGAAGTTTAGGAGGTGTCCTAAATTTTAGCTTAGTTTTTGGTCTTGGCTAAGACAACTCATTTTTTTGTGTTTTTTTTGTGGCTAAAAGTGTTTTGAATCATACTATATTAATGCACAAGAGTTGTGCAAGTCCTCAAAATTATGTTTTTTGATTGCTTTTAAAAACTTATTAAAGTTAATCTTCAACAATGATGCATAATTGTTATGCTTGATCTTGCTTTGGTCAATTAATTGTTTATGAGATAAATATTTAATTATTGGAATTGAATGTCAATTCTATATTTATTCATTATTCATTTAATTGTTGAATGGATGGTGAATAAATGGGGATGATCATGAGCCTTTAATAATGATTTTATTTGTTTCAAGTTAGTGAAAAAGGGTTATATTAAAGGGGGCATGCATGCTAGAAGTCAGGATTTCTTTCTTTTATAAATAGTGCAAGGAACAAAGAAGACCAAAGGAGGCTTGAAGACCCATAAATGTATGGAAATACACTTATATAATAGCTAAATTTAATCAACCCAATTAAAATCAATTAGATGGTGCACCTATAGCTCTAAGTACACCACTTGGTTAAAGCTCAAGGTCATCCCACCCTAAAAGCATACTAGGTACATTTACTTATTTATGCTTTTCATATCCTGTTAATGTATGACATGTATGGTTAGGATAAAGAAAACCTAAATAAGATAAAATGATGAGATCTTTACAAGCAAGAAAAATCTTCCACTTAGAACGTCAAAGTGCTTTCAAATACTGAGTCAAAATGGATACAAATTAAAAGAATTTTCAATTAATCCATGCCTTCTACCAATAGTATATGGCATATATGGAAACATTGAAGAAGAAATTTATATAGAGCAACCATAAAGTTTTACATCCAAAGAAAGTGGGCAAAAAGTTTGCAAACTTCAAAGATCCATTTATGGATTCAAACAGACATCTCAAAGTTCGAACATATGTTTTGATAAGATAGTCAAACTTTGTCAAAAATTTGTATGAACCTTTTATGTACAACAAGCCTAGTAGGAGTATTGTATAATTTATTATGCTTTTTGTCAATGACATTTTTCTCATTAGGAATGAGAGAGAAATGTTAAAGTGTACTAAACCATGGTTATTTACTTAATTTTTCATGAAGGATTTAGTAGAAACATTATACTATTAGGCATACATATCTATGGAGATTGATCAAAGAGGATACTGAGGATTTTCCAAACCCTATACATTAACAAGATACTAAAGAGGTTTTATATGAAACAATCCAAGAAAGGATCCCTCCCTTTGAGTCATGGCCTTCATCTCTCCAAGTTTATGGCCCCTAAGACTAACAATGAGAGACAAAGAATGTCCTACATACTTTATGCACCTGCCATAAGGAGCATGATGTATGTTGTTCAATGTACGAGACCAAATGTGGCATATGCTCTAAGCGTTATGAGTTGTTTCCAATCTAACCCTAGTGAAAGTCACTAGATAGCTGTTAAAATAATCCTTAAGTACTTGACAAGGACTAAGGACTTTTTTTTGGTATATGGCAATGGAGAATTGAAACTAAAAGGGTTTTTAGATTCTAGGTTCTAATCCAATTTAGATTACTTAAAATCTACTTTATGATTTATATTTTACCTTAATAGCAGTGCAGTGAGTTGGAAGAATTCCAAACAAGAAACCACAATCAATTCAACTACAATGGCATAATATATTGAGTCATCAAAAGCTACAAAGAAAGGTGTTTAGATGAAAAACTTCATTCAAGAGTTGGATGTAGTGCCTAACATTACTAAGCCAGTGGTTGTCTTCTATGACAACAATGCGGCAATAGTGCAAGTAATAAAGCTAAGATCTCATCAGCAATCTAATCACATTTTGAGGCGATATCATTTGATTTAGGAGATCATTAATAGAGACAACATTTGAGTGGAGATAGTTGCCTTGGAAGAGAATAAAGCAAATCCGCTAACTAAACCCCTATCGCAAAAGGTTTTTGAAGGACATCTTAAGAAGATTGGTTCTAAGACTATGAGAAATTAACTTTAGGGCAAATGGAAAATTATTGGAATAGTGCCCAACAAGCCAATTAGATTGGTATGTAAATTATTTCATTTATGATACAATCCTGATTGAATAATATTCTTTAAATGGCCATCTTCATTTTATGCTTATATTTACTTTAGTAGCATTTAGTTTATGCCCTTAGATCACACATGACTATGTGACTTGGTCACACACTGCATGGTGATCATAAAATAAGTTCTATATGGTTTTGATCTTAAATATTTCAAGTCATAGGATTTTATAAGATAGGGCATCCAACATCTGGATAGACATACACTAATGATGCATAAATCTAAGGAGTTAGATTATCCCATTTCATGATAAAAACCATATGAGATATAGGTGCATGTTAGTGGGTGCTTGTTAGAGAATAATTTCACTAAAAAATTGCCTAGAAAATCCACTAGATAGCCGCAGTGCAAGTTCTCCAGCTCATGCTAATGCATATAATTAGTGCTTTGACTTGAGGATCCATGGTAACCTTGTATTAAGTCCTCATACTTTGAATTTTTCTTATCCATGTATTGAGTCATTCAGGTGGAGATTTGGTATAAGCTACTTAGATATAAAGATTTGTGTGATCTAAGATAGGATCTAACTCTTCATTGTTGTGAAGGGTGATTGCATCTCTTATGTATTTTATAATGATCGATTATAAAAACTTCATGTGTAAGGTAGTATGATAATTTGGAAAAAGAGTTTTTCCAAAGATGAGGTCATAAAGGGGAATCAAACATTGGCAATAAAAACATAATATCGAGGATATTAGGAAGTCGGCAAATATCTTGCCCTAGTCTTCTTTTGGAAGATAGGAGATAAAATGATCATATTTGCATGGTATGCGTAGGGCTAGAATGGTTCGCCAAAAGTATTCATTTCAGTCAATTAGTTGGGCTCTGTGAGCTTGAGGTCGGACATTAACCATAGAGATTGGGTGCTCTTCAATTAGTGAAGATTAATTGAATTGAGTCATTAGTTTAAAAGAGTTTAAACTAATATTAATATTTGATATTCTATGAGTTACAAAAAGTTGTTAGCCCATGCCTAATGAATGCTAGAACCTAATGAGTCCCACACACAAAAGTCAATTGTAAATCCTACTTGATGAAGTGGAATTTTCTAAGAGTTAGAAACATTCCTTCATGATTGATTTTTGAGGTGGATGGTTAATGCAATTTTTTTCCATTTTGGCTTGGTCAATTTAATTGTTAAACTGATCCAATTAATTTAAGGAGTTAAATTAGACCAACTAATTAAGGAGTTAATTATTTGGTGCCACATGACTATCAATTGGTCAAGTTAACTTAAGTTAAGCTAATAATAACTAGCTTAAAGAGTTAAGCTAATTGACTTAAAGAGTTAAGCCAAGGTTAATTAATTAAATTACAGTGCTTAATTTAATTAAAATAAAGTATTAATTTTGGATGAAAAATTCAAATGAACGGTTCATTTGATATGGTATTAGAGTTTATTTAGATGATATTTCATGAGATGAAATGAAGATTTCAAATAAAATTCAAAATGCACACAAAATCCACATGCCACTAGCTTGCAAGTTGGTGCCAACTTGAAGAAGGTGTGATGCCACCTTGACATCACACTATCTTCCCTCTATATATAGATATAAAGTGAGAGAGAGGGGGCCACTTGGTGTGAATGCAAGCAATCTAGATCTAAGAGTTAGATTCTCTCATTTTCTCTCCAATTTCTCAAGTGTTCCCTCATGTATTGAAGCTTTACTTTTCTTCATCTCCTACCTCCAAATCAAGCCTTCATCCTTGTATATCTTTTTCTTATTCTCCAACTAACATTGAGGAGAATTGGATTGTGCATTGGTGTGTGGATCTTATCATTAGAGGCAAGATAATTGGATTCTAGCCTTTTGGAGATCCTCTGTTCAAGCTATCACTTGGAGGCATTTGTGGAGAGCCTTCTCGATTTCTATTTTGGCTAATTTTCTACTACAGATCCATCAAGGTATTGGTGTTCTCCAGTCTAAATTTCAGCTTGAGGAAAAATTGTTTAGTTGGGCAAAAATTGCTCTAATACCATTATGCCACTAGGAGGGGGATTCAAGGAGTTGATTTCTAATTCCTAGTTTCCTTAGATTTGAGAAACTTAAGATAATCCTCATACCAAATCTAAATCTAAGACGTGTTTAGATATTTTATCTCTTGTGTAGACTAGTTATTTTAGAATTTTTATGCTTTGATAATTAGATCCTAGCACTGCGTGTGACTTTAGTCTCTGCCAATGATGCTTTCTCAACAGCGAGCTTCTTCTCAATTGGCTTTTTCTCTACCTTTGGTGCCATCAAATATGAGAATTTTCAAAAAGGTATTTGGATAGTTTTGTGTGAGGAATTCATAGTTCCTGGTGACTGGATTCACCACAAGTTAGGAGTCACTATAAGCAACTAAATGCCATGCTCCGATTGTGTAGGCTAGCTTTATCCCTATGATTTGTTTGAGATAGAGAAGGTAAGTCTTATTGTATACTCCATTCTCTCACCATGGGGCTCTCTAAGACTAGTCTTGCTTCATTGCCAACTCTTACAGATGATCCATCTAATAAAGGACCCAAGTTGGGTGGAAGATCTATACATCGTTTTTAGTTCTTTCTACCAGGAAATCTACTAAAACTTGTGCTTTGATAGAAAATTGTGTTCAATACACAATCCTATACTAACTCAACTGCACTACTCACTCAATGCATCTCCTCAAAGCCCTTAGGTTGTGGAGCATCTTTCACAAAAGTTAGTTTATGAGTTCCACGATCGGGTGAGCTTGAAAGTATGGATGAAGCTTCGAGGTGACCATCAACATTGCTATTAAGTCCATGTTGGTAATAATTTTAATATTATATTTAGGACTTAACAAATCATTTTCTTGTTTAAAATATTATATTCCATTGCTTATTGATGAAAATTTGGAATTGTAAGAATACAAATGGAGAAATTAAAAAACAAGGAACAAATTCACACAAGTTGATAGGAATGCTAGCAAGATGACACCTCATAATCTAATCAAAGATAGGCATAAGAGTCTTTTCATTTATTTAAGTCCTTGTCTATTTAGAAGACTATTTTAATTAGTTATAAATAGGGCTTTCAAACACATATTTAAGGGAGACTTATTTGGATTTTCTATTTTAGATATTAGGAGTTTCACAGAAATTCAGGATTCGAAGAAGGATAAAGTAGAGATCAGATTCATCTCAGAATAGAGTCTTTTCTCCCTTTGATTTTCTTTTTAATTCTAGATTTGAGATGATATTTCATTTTATTCATGTTTTGTTTGACAATTCAATCATGAACTAATTCATTATTATAGGATTATGATATATTTTTTCAAATAAATTGATACATAATTTTCTTCCATGAAATTAGTAGGGCTTTAAGTTATTTCTTCTATTGTGTATTGTTCCTATTTGATTGTTCTTTAAACCCTAGATTAGTCTGGGAAGAGAAACTATATAGATTGATTGATAATAGAAGAGCTTAGGATTAATTATTTAAATTGATAAATTAATTAATTTACAAGGAGAAAGGAATATACGTATTTGCCCTAGGTAGTTAGTTGTGTGGTACAACCTTATCCATTATTTAGTTAGTTCACATAGAAATATATAGAATCGAATAAATTATGGATTTGATTGTGGGTAATTTGGAAGAACCCCATAATTGCATAAGACTTAGGACTAATAACTTGTTATTAATTTCATATGGAGAAAATTATGTAATAAACTCACTCAATTGATGAAATCATCATTCTAGGCTTTTATATCCTGGTAGAAAACTTAATTAGTACACTTTTCTTATTTTCATTAGTTTAGTTTTAATTCCTATTATTTTTATTTGAAAACATGTGATAAATTAGCAATTAGTAGCGAATAATTTAGTTCCTCGTGGGATTGACACTCTTCTCATAACTTTATTACTTGTTGCAACAAGTGTATTGACATAATTTTCTACATTATTTGTTTTTCACCACCATGTTTTTGGTGCTGTTGCTGGGGAACTAAAATTTTTGTTTATGCTAATATTAATTTCAGGCACCAAGTTTTAGTTCAAACTTCTTATTTATTATTTATTTATTTATTTATTTTATTTTCTTTGTTTATTGCAAGGATATATACTATTATATACAAAATAATCAGGAGCTAAATTAGTGTTGTTTGATCCAAAAATTGAGAGAACTTTCCAAAGATGTGAATGAACACTTTAGCAAGCAAACGAAGATATTATAGAAATAGAATAAGAAGATAGATATATGGGGTATTATGCTATCCCACAAATTCAGGGCTTTCAGACAAGAATCGCTAGACCATCTATTCAAGCTAATAATTTTGAGATCAAGCCTATTGTCATTCAGATGATATAGAATTTAGTATAGTTTGGGGGGTCACCAATAGAAGATCTAAATGCTCATTTAGCTAACTTTTTGGAGATTTGTGACACCTTCAAATATAATGGAGTTTATGATTATGCAATCCAATTGAGGTTACTTCCAATTTCACTAAGGACAAAGTAAAGAGTTAGTTGGCATCCTTACCATCTGGGTCTATTACCACTTGGGAGGATTTAGCACAGAGATTCTTGGCTAAGTTTTACCCACCATCACGAATAGTCAAGTTAAGGAATGATATTACTTCTTTTATCTCATTTAATCAACAAACATTTTATGAGACATATGAAAGATACAAGGAGATGCTTAGAAAATGCCCCACATCATGAATTGAGAAAGTGGCTTTAAGTGCATGCATTCCACAATGGATTATCAACACAAACCAAAGGAATAGTTGATGCTACTGCAAGAAATACACTTATGCAGAAGAAGATTGGAGATATATTTGAGTTATTTGAAATGATTGCAACAAACAGTTATTAGTGGCCAACTAAGAGATTAACTCTACCAAAGAAAGCCGCTAGAATTATAAGGTAAATGCTACTACATCTTTGACTGTACAGTTGGAAGCTTTAACAAAAAAGGTGGACACATTTGCAAGTATTATATCTCAGCCAGTATCGCAAGTTTAAGTAGCAAAGAGCTAATTTATTACTTGCAATATTTTCAAAGATGCACATTCAAGTGATCAGCGTCAGCATACTTTGGAATCAGTGAGTTTGTTGGGAACTTCAATAGAAATCAAAATAATCCATACTCAAATATTATAGTTTTCGATGAAGACAACACCCCTAATTTCTCATAGAGTAACAACCCAGGACAAACATCAACTCCTAAGTTGCCACCACTGCCACCATTGGGCTTCCAACAACAAACAAAGCCACCGACTCAAGGACAGAAGCCATCATTAGAAGAGATATTTAAAAAATTGAGGCAGCAATTCAAAGTCAATCAACTTCAATCAAAATATTAGAAATAGAAATGGGATTGCTAGCCAGTACATTTAGTATGAGATAACAAGAAACTTTGCCAAGTGATTCTGAGAATCCTAAATAAAAAGAGAATGAATGTTGCAATGCTATTTCTTTGAAGAATAGTATAAAGTTGCAAGAATTTCATAAGGTCCCTCCATCTTCAAAGGAATTAGAAAAAGAATCACCAGTTGAGAAGGGAAATCATGAGATGCAAAAAACTGAAAAAGTTAATCTTATTATATCACCTCTACCCTTTCCTTAGAGGCTTAAGAAGCAAAAAGTTGGACAAATAATTTCAACAATTTTTGAAGGTTTTCAAGAAACTCCACATAAAAATTCCATTTGCTGAAACTTTAGAAGAAATGTCAAGTTATGTAAAATTCATGAAAGCAATTTTATCAAAGAAAAAAATGCTTGTGTGAATTTAAAATACTGGCTCTCACATAGAATGCAATGTAATCATCAAAAGGAAGTTATCTCCAAAGCTCAAGGATCCTAGGAGTTTTACCACACCATGCAAAATTGGTGCTAAATTTTCTAGAAGGGCACTTTGGGTAAGCATAAATTTAACGCCACATTACATCTACCAACGACTTAGATTGGGATAGATCAAGCCAACTAGTGTAACCTTGCAACTTGTGGATAGAATATTCACATATCCTAAGGGAATAATTGAAAATGTATTGGTAAAAGTTGATAAATTTTCCCTACAAATTTTGTTGTGTTAGATATGCAAGAGGATACTGAATTGTTGATCATCCTTGGAAGGCCATTCTTGTTCATAGGTAAGACTGTCATAAATGTGCAAAAAGGTAAATTAACCATGATGGTCCAAAATGAAAAGGTAACTTTTAATGTGTTTAAAACATTTGATTTTCCCAAGAACATTAACAAGTGTTTTGTAGTTGGTGTGGTGAATAGGAGTGATCAAGAGATTTTGAAAGACCATTTTGAGCTAGGTCTACAGGTGCTATTCTACAATTCCTGATTTAAGTGACTATCAGGAAAGCTAAAATCACAATGGTTGAGGCCATTTTACATCATTGAAATCCTTCCACATATAATGATGGAGTTAGAAGCAATTAGTTTAAAAAGACAGCTTAAGGTAAATAGGAAAAGAATCAAACACTAGTGGAAAATGATTTGATCATTAACTATCTACAACCACCTTAACTAATATTAAGTGAAGCCAGCAAGCCAAGCTGAAAAATATAAATCAAGAGCTTCTTGGGAGGCAATTACTTTTGATTTTCATTTATTTTTAGTAGTTTTTATTTATTTATTTTATTTTATTAATTTTTTTTATCTAATTTATGTTTATTTAGTATTTTTTATAGGTAAAAAAAATAGAGGAAAAGGGTTATGATAGTATCCCTCACGTTGGTGCATAAGCTACCTGCACCCCCATGCACAAGGCATGTTTCTGCGCATGCCTAGGCAAATTCACATGCACTGGGGTGCAAGAAATCTTGTACCCCAACATGGAAGATTAAAAAAAAAAAAAAGAGGCAGATCAGCGCTCTACACCCCTGGGTGTAAGACACGTGTGCATTGAGAGGCGGTGTCAATTTTTTATGCTGACTACTGTGCTAGGGCACAAGCAATCAGCCCCCCCAGTGCAACAACTCTTACGCAATGTAGCACCCCAACCCCCTTCCCCCCACCAATCTCTCTCTCTCTCTCTCTCTCTCTCTCTCTCTCTCTCTCTCTCTCTCTCTATTTTTCTTTTCTTTTCTTTTTCTCTATTTTTCTTTTTCTCCACTGCTCTCATTAATTTTCTTTTTCTCAAACAAACTCATCTACACCATCATCCTCATCACTCTCTCTTTAGGATATTTTTAGAAATATTAGTGTTTAAAATTCATTTGAATTTCTAGGCATTATCATTTAAGAAGGCCTATTTTATTGATTTGAGATATTGAAATTAGTTAGATTATTTATTAGATAATTCATATTGAGTGGTTGTTTATTTGAGATTATTTGATAAATAATTGATTAATTATTGGAGTGAAGTGGTGGATATTTGGATGCCAATTGAATTAATTTTGAATGTTGATTTATTGATTGAAAATTCTTGATTTTTTTAGGTACTATTAGGAATATTTTTGTTTGGAGTTAATTCTCACCACTGCCACATCACTACTTTTATTCTGTAAATCCACCCCTAGAGGTCAAGAAGGATGATGATGCCGTCGATTGATCAAGGAGTATTTTCTTCCTTTTCTTTTTCCTTTCTTTACTTTTATTTTTATTTTTATTTTTATCATTATGCGTATTGATGTCTCTTATTTTCTTCCAATTTTCTTGCTTTCTCTATCATGAAAGTATAAGTACTTTAAGGGCAAAGTACCCCTCAAGTTTGGGGGGTGCTCTGCGCATCATTTTTTAGTCCTTTGTTTTCATTATTTTCTATTGTTTTGGTATGATTAGGGTTTAGTAATTGAGTTGATGTCTTGCATATACAAAAATTAATTTTCTTGAATCAATGAAGATATTACTTCTTTAATCTTGTGTTTCATGAAAAATTATAATTGTGTGATGATGGAATTGTGTACTTTGATTAGAAACAATGCTTGGATGACATCCCCTATTTTTTAACACTCATTTTCTCAATTTTAGTTATTGATTTGATTTAGAGGTACTTATGCATAAGTAATATAGATAATATTTTAAACTCTAGAATTTGTTTGATTCCCTATCAGGTCGAAATCCTAAGAAACACTCAAGTAAAGAAAATGACTTTTGCCATTTTTGACCAATTTGAACCTTTCAAGCCTAGCAAATGATATTTTATCTCTAGGGTTCCCTGTTGAGCCTATTATGAGTATCATTTTTATTTGACAACCAACTCAACGGTCAGCTTAAAGACATGATTCCACTAAATAAATTCCACAATTACATGTTAGATTTATTTGGAAACTTATGAAGATGGGAACAAATAGTACAATGTCTATGAGTTTGAGTTTCTTTCAAAATAAATGGTGTAGATAAGGCCTTATACACAAAAAAATTAGTAGTAGTAGTAAAATAAAAAATAAATAGAAAAAAAAAGTGCATAGTGGCATGAGCACATAATAAAAAAAATTCAAGGGAAAGAAATTGAGAAGTACTAGTCCATAGGTTTGGGGGATCATTGAATGATAATGGTGAACAAGTAAGTGCTATGGTTATTGAGTCAGAATTATCCATATCTTTCCTACCTTTACCCAAGTGTACATTACAAGCTCTAAAGGCCTTAAACGATCCTTTATTGAGTGTATTCTACATTAGTAGAGATAGAAATGAAAAGAAAACCTATGGAATGCTAAAGTCAAGTCTTGTACGTGTACATAAGTTAATCTGAATTGCCAGTAACTACTTGTAGAGATATCACCCAAACATTGTATCTGCTTATATATGCATAATGAAATTAGATCACAATTGTGGTTGACTATGAGCATTATGTTGAAGTAAGTTCTGAGAATGATTGAAAAAAAAAAGGTGATGTTTTATACATGTATTTAAGTGTTGATTTGTTTTACTTAGAGTGTCTTTGAGTCTTTTCTTTGTGTTGCTCAAGGGCGAACAATGTATTAAGTTTGGAGGTATTTGTTAAGCCCCTATTAGTATTAATTTTAATATCATATTTAGGACTTAACAAATAATTTTCTTATTTAAAATATTATAATTACCTTGCTTGATAAAAATTTGGAATTGCCAGAATATAGAGGGTGAAATTACAAATAGGGACAAATTGACACAAGTTGGTGGGAATGCTAGCAGGATGACAGCTCATGATCTAATCATTAATGGGCATTAGAGTCTTTTTATTTATTTGAGTCCTTGTCTAATTAGAAGACTTTTTTAATCATTTATAAATAGGCATTTTAGATACTTAGTTAAGGGGAATCAATTTGAATTTTCTATTTTGGAGATAAGGAGTTTCATGAGAATTTGGGATTCAAAGAAGGACAAAGTGGATATTAGATTTGTCTAGGAATAGAGTTTCCTGTTCTCCTTTTAATTTTCTTTTTAATTTTGAGTTTGAGATGATGTTTCATTTTATTCATGTTTTGTTTGACAATTCAATCATAAACTAATTCGTTATTCTAGGATTATGATGGATTTTTTCAAATATATTGATGCATGATTTTCTTCCACAAAATCAGCAATACTTTAAGTTATTTCTTATATTGTGTGCTTTTTTTATTTAATTATCTGATCAATAGTCAAGAGCATCTTTAAACCCTAGGGAAGTCTTGGAAAAGAAAATCCAGAGATTGATTGACAATAGAAAAATTTAGGATTAATTATTCAAATTGATGAATTAATTTATTTACGAGTAGGATAGGAATATATGTGCTTCCCTAGGTAATTAGTTGAGTGGTACAATTCTATCAATAATTTAGTTAATTCACATAGGAATATAATGAATTGAATAAATTAGGGATTTGATTGCGAGAAATTCAAAAGAACCCTATAATTGCATAAGATTAAGACTAATAACTTGTTATTAATTTCATAGAGAGAAAATTATCAACTCATTTGATTGATGAAATCATCATAACTTTAGGCTTCTATATGTTGGTAGAAAACTCAATCAGTACACATTTTCTTATTTCATTAGTTTCGTTTTAATTCCTGTATAATTGATTTTTGTTTGAATAAAACAAAGGTGTAATAAATTAGTAATTTGTAGTGAATAATTTAATTTCTCGTGGGATTGACACTATCCTCATCACTTTATTACTTATTACGACATGTGCACTTACGTGATTGTTTGCATTGTTTATTTGCACCACCAACACTGCCAAGACTAGTTTCTTGATGGGGGCATATTATGTTTCTAGACCTTGTAGGAGTTGGATAATATAATATACTGGTTGGTGTTGTCTTCTCTGTGTGTGCACCAAGGCAATGCTAACTATGACATTCATTGTGACTAGATATAAGTATAAGGTTTCACCCAGTCTTAGCTTCTTAGTAATGCTATTAATATTAAGTACTCTTCTTAATTGTAAGAAGGCTCTATCACATTCATTGGTCAATTTAAAGGTTTTGGCTCTCCTTAAGATCTTGAAAAAAGGTAGTCCTTTCTCGATATACCAAGAGATGAAATGGTTCAATGCAACTAGGCGCCCTGCTAACATTTGCATAGGGGTGGCATCTTTTATATCACATTAGTCTTGTTAGGATTAGCTTCAATCCTATGCCTAAACACCATATATCTTAGGAACTTTACCTTCATAATCCCCAAAGGCGCACTTTGCTGGGTTGAATTGTAAGTTGAATCTCCTCAAGATATCAAAATATTCTCTAAGGCATGGAGATGGTTATCTCGCTCACGAATTTTGACCAGCATGTCGTTGATGTAAACTTCCATGTTTCTTCTAATCATTCCTTTAAAGATGTGGTTAACTAGCCTTTGGTAAGTAGCACCCATATTCTTAAGTCTGAATGGCATTATATTATAACAATAGATTCCATGGGTGGTAATGAAACTAGTCTTCTCCTAATCCTCCTAAGCCAAGTAGATCTGGTTATATCCGTCGTAGACATCTAGGAGACTCAAGCTATGATTGCTTGTGCGGCATGGCCTCATTTTCCATGTTTTAAAAATTTTGGGATTGTTTTGGTGTTTAAAAATATAAGAATGGGAGGGGAGAGTTGATGCTACTCTATTGGGCTGTGCCCAAGTGGGTGCAAAATACAACACATGTCCTTTCTCTTTTTAATTTCTTTTTCAATTTTTTGGGGGCTAAAGTATGGTTATTTTGCCATTGTTAAATTTAAAAATAAAATGAACAAAATGTTTTTATAATTTTTTTGGACAAATAAACCATCACAAATCACCATCCCTTAATGAGAGTATGCTCAATTATTTTTGCACCAAAGTTTTTCATCCACAGTCTTCTACCCACCAAAATTTTCAATTTTTCAAATTTTAAATTTCAAAGTTTAAAATCTCAATCCTCCTTATATAGAGTGTTTTTAGTATTCATATTCATACATTTTTATTTTCATATTCATAAATTTTTATCACTAGTGTTATATTTCTCTTTCAATCATGTCAAGTGGTGCGCTTTTTCAATTGACAAGTAAAAGAAAGGAGAAATATGGTGGGCTACTTGGCTTCACCAAGAGAATCCTTGTGGGTTCTAATGCAACAAGCACGCCATCAGGAAAATGCAGAAAACACAAGGTTTGTCAAAGTGAAAGAAACAAAAAATTTGGTGAAGAATAAAAAGAAAGACAAAGGTGAATCTAAAATATTTTGTTCATTTTATTGTTATTATTATTTTTAGTTTAAAAGAAAGACAAAGGTGAATCTGAAATGTTTTGTTCATTTTATTGTAATTTTTTGTTAGTTTAACAATGATAAAATAACCATAATTTTAACTTTGCCCCAAAAAATTGAAAAAGAAATTGAAAGGTAAAGGACACATGTCAAGTTCTGCATCCACTTGGGCACAACCCCAGGGGTAGCCTCAACTCTCCCAATGGCAGATAAGGTTGTGATTTGTTGTAAGATAAAGTGTAATGATTATAATGTAAGGTTGTGATTAGTTGTGTGATATGTATTATAAGTTTTAATTTATTGGTTTGTTTTTTATTGAAAATATTAATAAAAAAATTAAAATAATAGATAAATTTAATAATTTTAATTTTTTTAGAAATTGTTTAAAAGCAGACGGAACTTTATTTTCTTAAATTAATAAAGTAATTCACTAACTAAGAAAAAAACATTTTTTCTTTTGGTTTCATATTGTGAATTGAATTTTAACAAATCTTATATTAATAGGATTGTTAGCTATTTAATATTTTTCATGTATTCATAAAATAATTTAAAAAATACATGTCACATAATTTTGTCATTTTGTGTTTCCTTTGTTATGCATATTTATTTTTGAAAATTATGTTTAACTAAAATAATAAAAAGATAAATTTAATATATTTAATATATTTGATATTTGTTTATAAGATTGTCAATCAAATATTTTCTAGATTGAGTAAAATTAAATGCCAACTAAAAAAGGTTTTTGAAGATTATCGTGAATTTAGTTTTAAAAAATTCCAAATTAATTGAATTAATTGAAAAATGATAAAAATAAATTAATCAAAATTTTGTTAACAATTTCTTTTATTTCGTAAAAATAATAAATTTATATTTTGTTAAAAATGACAATGCTAATTATTGTCAAATAAGTCAAAATTTTGTTTGGCCAATTAGGTTTCGATATTGAAAAAAAAAATGATCACAGTTCTCATTATGGGAATTAAAAAAGTACTTTAGGAACATTATACTCCTATAATTGAAAATGATACAAGACCAAATTTTGTGCTGTAACAAAGAAAATATTTCTATCATATATTATATTAGTATATAATTTAATTTTGAAATCTTATATTTTTTTTAATAAGATATGTACATTTTAAATTCAAACAAAAATAAAATATGTTAATTAATTCGTAGAGTTTTATTCTTCTCCATTTTAAATTTAAGAATAAAATTTAGATATAATTAAATATATAATATTTAAAATTATTACATAGAAATACAAACTTAATATTTTTTAAAATAATACAATAATATTTAAATTATATACAATAAGCTTAAATAAATATCTAATTCTTAATAAATTTCATATTTAAAAATTAAAAATACACATTTTTATACAATTTTAAATAAAAAAATTTTAAAGTAATAAATTAATATTAAACAAAGTATAAAAAAATATTAAACTAAAAATAAATAAATAAACAAACCGAAAATGAAACAAACAAATAAGCAACAAAAAACCCAAACAAGAAAGAAACAGAAAGGAAAGAGAAAACAAAGTGGTCAACAGCTTCACTAGCCTACCCTCCCTTCTCTATTTCAAGCACGAAATCCAAAGATGTCTTCAAATCTTAAAATCAAATAAATGGTTTTACATCCAAACAAGCCTCTGTGCGTGTCCTGTGTTTTAGAGTAAAAGAAATGAGATAAAATCTTATAAGCAATCTATGCTCAGTATCTCATACTCCGTAATTGAATTTACTAACACATAAATACAAGGGAGCAAAAATGAGTTTTTTAAGTAGGTCTTACTGATATCAGTAAAATTAATGCACATCCTCCACATTCCATTGGACATAGGCGCCAGTACTAGGTTAGCTAGCCACTTCGGGTATTGGATTGGTCGAATGTACTTTGCTTGTAATGGCTTATCCACCTCCTTTTTGATTACTTGATTGTGCTTCGCTCCGAAGTTTCTTTTCGTTTACTGCACTAGTCATATATTTGAGTCCACTGTGAGAGAGTGTATGATGATATTTAAGGGAATTCTTTGCAAATCCATCACTCTCCAAGTGAACGTGTCTCTCAAGAAGGCATACTAGCTCATCCTCTAAATTCAAGGCTAGGAGTGCTCCAATCTTTAGTAGTCCTTTAGGGATCTCTAGGGTAGATCTCTACACCTTTGTGCTTGCTCTCCAAAACTAGTTCCTCATCTTTTCTCTTCTTGCTTTGAGGTTCGGTGGACACAAGCTCATCAGTGCTATATCCTTCTTAATGGCGAGTGCAAGTCTTGGCACCTATCACTCTTTTTTGTACATTAGCATAAGGAGGTTGTGCAAGTACTAGAAACTTTTGTCTTGGATCTTGTCTGCATCCTCAACATTCCTACTTCATTCTTAAGTTTCTCGCTCGCATATGGTGTCAAAATGATGTTCATGAAAATGGAACAGGATCCTGTTTTATAAACAACAATATGTTAGTTCATTTTTTTAAGAATGCATGTAGATAGATCTTTTGTTTTTGAAAGTTTTTTAAGTTTGTGATTGATTTCTTGTGCCCAAATTCTTTTTAAAACTTGATGTTTATATTTTTGAGTCTTGATGAGGTTAGGCCTATTATTGTTTTTCCACCTTTGTTTATAGAATTAACTTGTTTTTTGAGTTTTTCAACATTTTTACTTAGTTAATTAATTTTAGGTTATTGAGTCATTTTCAATTAATTTACTGGATATTTAGCAGTGCCAAAAAGAAAAATGAAAAAGAATTTAAAGACTTTTATTTAGAGTTGGACTCCTTTTTTTTTTTTTTTTAGCGGGGGGTGGGGACGTAATGGGATGTGGGAAAGCAACATAGCAAAGCGGGTAAACTTTGGGGAGTGACTATTAAGCCAAATTTTAACCCATTAGTAATAGTGTTGGACATTAAATGAAAAGGAAATTACTGTAACAGGCATCAGACCAGGCACAGCATTGGGAGAATTTTCTCCTTTGAGTGCTTAATAGAGAAAAATGTTCTTGGTCTTATCCTCCCCCAACTCTGCTTATCCTTCGCATACTTCAACTTTGCCCTGTGCAGCCACTGGTTATTCGAAAGCCACAGTTTCTATACGCGCAAAGCCTAGAGCTTCTGCTGTCTCTCTCCATCGAGAGGAACAAACTTTTGTTCCAGAGGTAAAACGCATCACTGCACCACGTCAGACTAACTTGCAACTCTACCAAAATCGACTGGGAGGAATAGTTTATCTCTGTTTCTTTTAGCTTTAAAACTTTATTGAAAATTGCATAGGTTGAGAAAGCGGTGGACTCGTTGTACTTGGAGTTCCGGGCAGTGGATAATTTGGTAGCGCGCAACTCTGCCCGCGTGCTTAAAGCTTTTCAGAATGCTCGCGTTGGATCTCATGTAAGCTTTGCTTGCACATAATTTTCTGCTTCCATTGATGAGCATTGTTACTTCTAGCTGTGTTTATTTGCTTTGGATGTGGTAAACTTGGACACTGTGGATTGGTGGAGAGACATTCATTTTGGGGCTTTGCTTGTCAAAATAGTTTGGTTTAAGAATGAACGATTTTATTTGAATTATTTTGGCATGCTTTAGAGCTGGAAGCCTGGAATGAACTTAATGCCTCGGTAATCTGATTTTGATACTCTTATGAGGATGAATGGAATTAGTTTCAACCATTATTTATCATTAAGGAATTGTTGTTCACTTTTTTTTGTTGATGACTGAAAGACTTCCAAATCACATACCGTCATTCCATGCCATGCAACCCCAATTTAAAGCATGTTTGAATAACATGTTACTCAGATTAATATTATTAAATTCATTAAAAAAAAAAGAACAATATTATTAAATGATTTAATATGATCTTAGTGGTGATTTAACCATAATATTCTTAATCTATGCTTGGATCATGTATTTTAGTGGGGAAAAGAAAAAAAATGCTTAGGAAAATACCCTAGGTTGTTTGCTTGATAAGCAAAATACTAAAGAAAGGAAAATTTGAGGGAAAATATAGTGCATTTGAGGAAAATGAGAGAAAATTCTATTTGAACTACTCTCTCTCATTCTCTTACACTTTTGTCACTCCTCTTTTCCCCATTTTTGATCCCTTTCTTCATTATCTTCTTTAACAACCAAACAAATTTGAAATTTTATATATCTTTTTTTTTTTGACCTTTTCCCTATTATTTTCCTTTCCTTGTCAAAATCTTTAAATGAAATATATTGTTAGAGGAGTGAAGAAATGCCTGGATGGCCTAACAGGCTGACATGATAGTAAGAAAACATAAACGAGTCATGTCATTCCCATATGTTGCACTCTTGCATTTCTTTGAGGTCAACTGCATGCATTGTTCAGCTTAATCTGTTAGGCATTTTATGAGTTCCCATGCCATGTATGTATCTGCATCAGCACTTTGGCGGCAGCACAGGTTATGGTCATGAAGAAACTGGTGGGCGTGAAGCCCTGGATCAGGCCTTTGCAGAAATTTTTGGTGCTGAATCTGCAATTGTTCGAGCACAGGTTTGATATTTCCTGTCATTGTTTCTCTGTTTTACAGAGTTTATATGCTTTCTTACTTACTCTCATTACTGCCAGTTTTTCTCAGGTACTCATGCAATCACTTGTGCTTTGTTTGCTTTCTTAAGGCCAGGAGATGAGGCATGTTTACGTTTCCTTCTTGCTTCTCTACTTCTAGATTGGAGATCTATATTTTGCTTAAACCGTCTCATGCTTAGCTGTATCTATAACATGCTTAGACTCAATATTTACCAGCTTCTGGCAGTTGCTGGAGCTCCGTATGATACTCTGGAGGAAGTTATTGGAATCAGGGACTCCAATGGTTTGGGTTCTTTGAAAGATTTTGGAATAGATTACAGAGAAGTGCCGGTATGTTCATATATTTTTCTCAGTTGTTGATATGTTGAAATTTCTGTTTCTTTGGCAAGTGTTTATTCTGACTCTTATTAACTGTTTTTCAGCTTGCTAAGGATGGAGGGCTTGACTTGGCTGCCCTAAGTATTGCTTTGAAACCTCAGACAAAATGTGCACTCATTCAGAGATCATGCGGTTATTCATGGAGATGCAGCTTGAGTGTAGATGAAATAGGAAGGGCAATAAAGATAATTAAGGTGACTTCTGAAAAATAAGTTATGTTATATACCCTGAACGGTGTTTGGAGTTAGTAACTTCTGTTCAACCATGATGAGATAAGGACCTGGTAGCTAGGAAAATCTTATCAAACTTTATTCGACCATCAAATTTATCACCTTTTCTTTATTCTTTTCTTTTCTTTCTTTTTTTTTTTTTTTGATATTCCTTTCCTTTGGTGTGCAAGGATTAATCATCTTAGTTATCTTGCTCCACATGTACATGCACAGTCGCAGAATCCAAATTGTTTAGTCATGGTGGATAACTGCTATGGTGAATTTACCGAGAGCATTGAACCTCCAATGGTGGTATGCTGCATTGCCTTTTCTTTTGTGATTTCTCCTTCATCATAGAGTTTTGGGTGTCAAACTTTAGTGTGATGCTGTTGGATGGCTGGCAGGGTGCAGATCTAATTGCTGGAAGTTTTATCAAAAATCCTGGGGGGACAGTTGCACCATGTGGTGGGTATGTTGCTGGAAGAAAAAAATGGGTTGCAGCAGCAGCCGCTCGTCTCTCTGCACCAGGTCTAGGAGTTCACTGTGGTTCAACTCCAGGTGATATTATGCGCATCTTTTTTCAAGGTTTGTTCCTTGCTCCACAAATGGTTGGAGAAGCAGTAAAGGTAAAGTGTCCAGTTCTATTTCATCTTTTCTTTTTTAATTTTAATGTTACTGTTATCCCTATCCTGTCATGACTTTTAAGCTATTACCAGGGAAGCTTTCTGATTGCTGAAGTCATGGCAGCTCGAGGATACAAGGTTCAACCAGGTTGCCGGGTTCCTCGCCATGATGTGGTGCAGGTTCATTGAGTAGATTTACCAACTGTAATTAATCTTTTAATGTTTTATGCATGATGATTGATTCTATATAAATTGCCTTTCAAGACGCAACTAACTTGACTTGCTTTATTTGCAGAGTCAGATTGACCTGTGTACTGGTATGATACTCTTTGTTCTGTTTTCAGGCAGTACAACTTGGAAGCCGTGATCGCCTGCTTGCATTCTGTGAGGCCGTGCAGAGAAGTTCTCCAGTTAGTTCTTTTACAAAGCCCGTAGCAGGAGCAACTCCCGGCTATGCATCTGAGGTATTGTTAAGCTGATTTCTTTGCTGCACGGCAACAGATAATGGAACTATTATTGCTACTTTTAGTTGTTTATGTTAGTTTTTTCTCCCCTATTTCCTCACTTAACAATAATTTGCTGCTACTTAAGAAATTTTCATAAATATATCCATATCATATGATTATTATGTTGTCATATATCTTCCATCTCACCGGAAGTTGTATCATCATACTTCTGAGAAAGTCGTGATTCAATGGCGAATTACTCATGGCATAGGTGATATTTGCTGATGGGACCTTTATTGATGGTAGTACGAGTGAACTTTCATGTGATGGACCTCTAAGGGAGCCATTTGCTGTTTTCTGTCAGGTGGGCGCTCCCATTTTATCCTGCAATTCTTATAAATAACCTTTCTCTTGTGAAAAAATATACGGGTGGAGGCATATCAATAAATCTTGGAACATTAAAGTTCCATGCACCTATGTAGCCTATCATATTATTGGCTACTATACTTGATTATTCATGAATTTCAATTGCAGGGCGGCAGCCATTGGACACAATGGGCACTAGTTCTGGGGGAGGTTCTAAAAGTTTTATAGAATGTCTTCCGCAGCAAATAGGGGTTCTTGTAATGGTGCATGGGTGTAACCTTAATCACATTCAGTTCATGCATAATGTAGGTGCCGTCTTTTGTATAACCATTATTCATCATTCAGCAGCATCAATCATTCATTACAGGATTGAGGTGACATTTAGCTCAACAAATACGGTCTTACCACAAGATTTCGTATGTATCCATACAATGTCGACTTAAGGAGTGAAAAATCAACTCTCTTGCTAATTAGAAAAATGTGAGGGAGATCTTACGTATTGAAGGGGGGAAAACAAATTGTGGAAATGCAGATTGCGAAATCGTAAACATATTTTTATTAATGTTTCATTTTTCAATAAAATTCTTCTTTTCAAAAGTGCACTTCTACAGATAAGTGATAATTATACGGTACGGATTTCCTTTTTTTGCTTTTATCCTTCGTCTCTCATCTAAAATTTTGGATTCATTAAAATTAATAGTATCTTCCATGCATAAATTACTGTGCTTTCTCGTAAAAATTTCAAATTAAGCCAGATTAAACAAAACCGAAAACATTAGGTATTTTTAACAAAAAAGAAAAACAGAGAAACAAAGTAGAATGATGTCCTCCCTCCTCAGGTCGACGGTGCCATAATTATATTCTATCCAGTTCCGAAACCATGTACCAATCACGTACGCACGCACGCACAAAGTAAAACTTTAGAGCCGTTTGGGTTTATTTTCATTTTCAGTTTCATTTTTTATTCTTATTATTTTTAAAATATTAAAAAGTATTTAATGAAAATGAGTTGAAAATAAGCGCGTATTTGTATTGATTGTTGGAAAAATAATAATTATATTAGTTTTAATAGGTTGTAGGTGGATAAAGATAAAAATAATGAAGTAAAAAGAAGATATATAAATTATTAGAAGAAGATATATAGGTTATTGGGGAATATATTTTAAAAATAAAAAATAAAAATAATATTGAAAAAAAAATGATATGTTTTATTTTTAAAATAATAAAAAAATATAAAAATAAACTTTGAAAATAAAACCAAACAGGCCCTTACAGACTATAGTAAGATGTTATCAGTCCAACAGACCCACGTTCCAAATCTCTGGCTGCACATTTCCCTTTATTATATTTATATTTTCTGGCGAAGTTTTTTCTTGTGTTCTGGTTTTTGGCTTTCCACCGAACACTCGAATTCTCAAGCCTTACTGGTTACTACAGTCGACGAGTCCGACAAATACACCCCATTTTCATTTGGTAGCTCCAATTCCTTTTATATTATTTATTGTAAATCGCGAACAATTGAATTTTTCATAGTACATAGTGAAAGACTAAAGCATCTCTCGGTTCATTCGTCAAGGCAACACGCACTCAAACTTTCTTGGTCTTGATTTCTTCGCATCTCCGATCCAGGTTTACTGCCCCCTGGAACTCTGTAAGTGTTCCCTCATCTCATCTCTTCTTCTAGCTTAAAATTCTCAGTGCATTATTTTAATTTTGTCTTTGGAATCAGAATAGGGCAATGTTTCTTTGCTGCATCTATGCATTACGTTGACCTGTTAGAACATCAAATAATTCACAGTGCTGCGTGTGATACTGGTTACATTTTAGCATGTATGAGATGTTTTTAACTTAGCATTTATTTGCTTGGAGCACAAAGCATTTAGGCATTCCTATTGGCTTTTTTTCTCTTAATTTCTTGTGGGATCTTTCGAGCTCTTTGTATAAGATGATGATGCTTCAAAGTGAAGCGCAAATTTTATCTTTTGGACTTGGATGGTTGTGGGTTGATAATTTTAGTAAGATGCGGCTGTTATAGGTATTTCCCTGAGGGAAGTACAGAATATAACGTAAGAGACCTAATAATCATGAGAATAAGTTTTGAGTTTCAATTAACCAAAGCATCTCTCTCTCTCTCTCTCTCTCTCTATATATATATATATATACATATATAATGTACAGTTCAATGCTCAGAAAGTGCAAAGTGTGAAAAGGTTTCTTGAAGAAAATAACAGAAGCAAATGTTATTGGGAAAAAGAAAAACTAACAGTTCCATTTTTGGTTTTCTAAGAAATTTATGAACACTCTTCTATTAGTTTTTCTTTATTCTTTTTTCTTTTTCTTTTTTTTAGCTAAGAAAGTCCTTTGTACCTTACATGAAACTACTTTGAATCTGCTGCTTTGGTTCCAACTGAACTTTGACAATGTAAAAACATCTGAAGGAGATCATTCCTTTTTTTGTGTAACATGCCCAGAATGAAGTTCAGTTTAAGGAATTTGATTCAGTTGCTAAGAATCTGCAGATCATGTATGAACTTGTGCTATTATATGTTAAACTTTATTTGGAAAAGATTGGATGCAAATTGAGATCAAGACAGACATAACATGAATTTAATTAGTAATTTAATTTTATCTGGTTAATATCTATAATTTCCTAGATAGAAATGTAATGAGTGGGAGTGGGCTAATCACAAAGTGCATGAGATGCTTTTATAATAATTAGGCTGATAATGAAACTTGAGCATATCAGTTCATAACAAAAATGACAATGTTGTGGGGGCCTGGGGGAAGAAAAAGGGCGAAAAAAGAATTTTACTACTGTGTAAGGTTACTGAATATTTTTAAGCATGATTATACCATGATCTTGAGATGATAACTTTGATGAAGCAATACCAACATCTGAGTCCCATACTCATACTTAATTGGAAAGTAGGGGCAAATACAAATGATTCAAATGGATCCTCCATCAGATCTGTAGCTTCTTCTTTTTTTTTTTGTAATAGTTACCACAGATCTATAGGCTATTCATATGTTCTAAGTAGAATTTACTGTGCTCTCTCTTTTTGAATGATCCATTGCACATTTGAGAGGGCTTTGTTTTCTCTTTCTCAAACTTGAAGAAGATTTTAGGATAACGTTCACCTTAAATGAGGTTGTGGATATGGAAGGATTGATATGTTGATGATTTTATTGATTGAATCTTTGATCTCAGTTTTTACCAGTTTTTAAGTCACAGGATGTGTCAATTTTTTAAATTCTATTTGCTAAATTAGATTTTATGTTGAGGAAATAATAGTGAAAAAGAAAATTCAGGAGTAAGAGTTGTATTTTCCATGAACTTGCCTTTGTGGTTTGGTCATGAGATGATTGACTTCATGACTGCAATTGGATTCAGATATAAGCATGCAGGCTAAATAGTTATCTTTCTATTTCTAGCCAGAGACACCTCCCTTATGGATCGTGGGCAATTTACACTGCTGGGGTCAACTGTATGTGTCATGCTCTGTCTGCACTTCTCAATACAGCTAGTCTCCCAACATTACCTATCCTGGAAGAAGCCCAAGGAACAAAAGGCAATAATAATTATCATCCTCATGGCTCCCTTATATGCTATTGACTCCTATGTTGGTTTGCTAGACATACGAGGGAGCACAACATTTTTCTCTTTCTTGGAATCTGTAAAAGAATGTTATGAGGCTCTGGTAAGTTTTTGCACAATTGATATATCCATTGTTGTCTTCGGAACTAAGGTCATTCAGTCAATTAACTTTTTCATTTAATTGTAGGTAATGGCAAAGTTTTTGAGTTTGATGTATACTTACTTGCACATTTCCATCAGCAAAAACATAGTGCCTGATGAAATTAAAGGAAGAGAAATTCACCACTCATTTCCAATGACTCTTTTCCAGGTATAGCTCTTTCTTAATTATTTGTTTATTTACCACTAATCATATATTCATATTAGATAAGGAATGCACAATCAAGGAGGCTTTTGTACTGTTTTTGATAATTCTTATAAAATGTGGATAATAAGTAAATGCTCCATTTCTCGTCGCACCCCCTCCAGTGAACATTAAATTGTTAAAGCAGTGAATAAAGTGTAGGAATGTTGGCACTGCTTCCTATGAAGGTTTCTTTATGGAAAATAGTTGGTCCATGTCTTAAAACCTGCTTGAGATTTCTGATCATCTAAGTTGAGTCATTTGTGATATTTTTGAATTGCATTGTCCTCAGAATTTGTATTGCACATGTGTATTATACCTTTTTTGATTGTCCTTAAATCTCATGGATGATAATAATGTTCTAAATGTATGGCTCCGTTAAATGCAGCCTCACACTGTCCGTTTGGACCACAAAAATTTGAAACTTCTCAAGGACTGGACATGGCAATTTGTTGTGATACGCCCTGTTTGCTCTGTCTTGATGATAGCATTTCAACTTCTTGATATTTACCCCAGCTGGCTTAGCTGGACATTCACCATCATCTTGAATGTTTCAGTTTCACTGGCATTGTATTCTCTTGTGGTCTTCTATCATGTTTTTGCAAAGGAGTTAGCACCACATAAACCCCTGGCCAAATTTTTGTGCGTCAAAGGCATCGTCTTCTTCTGTTTCTGGCAGGTATATTTCTCGTATATTTTCACTTGAAAAGCAGTTTAGTATGAAAAAAGTAAGGGGTAGAGCCGTGGACAACATTGAATAAGGTATCAAGATTGTGATTGTCATAACTATATTAAAACTACTGCAAATAGATAGGCCTATAAACAAATATTAAACAGTGTAGATATATCGTATATGTATCTACATCCATTTAAGTTTTATAATATCTAATCCGTATCTGTATCCATATCCGACTCCGACGGATATTTTTTAATAACATCCGAAATCGTATCCGCCAGATATTAATTGAATTCAAATATATTCATATCCAATTATAATTATTAGAATACATTCGTTTATAAATATCCGAATATTCGAATCTGTTAACTTGTAATAAATGCATATTTTTTAATAACAAATTTCATTAAAAAATATTTACTACTTTATTTTAGAATTAAAATATTAATTATTCTTGATTTAGTTAATTTTTTCTAAATAATGATTGACTTTATGATTAATTAATATTAATAAAATGACACCAAAATAAATTAATTATAAAGTCATGCAACAATAATTTTATATTGATTAATTTTATAATTCATATATCGATTTTTCTAATTTTTTCTTGATTTAGTTGTGTTTAACTATCATTACTACTGTCTATCAACTATTAACTACTAATTTTTTCTTATTAATTCTTTGATTATTAATTTATACTTGTATTCATTTATATACAGATCATGAGATCTCATATTGAGAAAATAAATATAATTTATTTCGTATAATAATATATTCTATATAATGATTTTTTTAAATATAATTTATATATTAAATACATAAAAAATTAGAATATATTATATATAACAATTTTTAAATATTATTTATCGAATATATATAACAGATTTAATTAAATTACGAATAATCGAATATATAAACGTATATATCCAACGAATATGTATTTGAAGCAAATATTAAACGAATCAGATAGGCAATTACCATATTCGCATCCATTTATAGTCGAATATTTACTAATTGAATACAGATAATATCTGCTTTAAACAAATACAGATAATATGCCCCATAAATAAATTCAGATGCGAACGGTAAACAGAGTTTGGAATATCCTTTTACAGCCCTACAAATAGAGAACTATTACTATTTCTGATATATAATGATGCACTTCAATAATATGAATGTAAAATTCCCCATCTTAATTTAACAGGATTTCAGATGTAGGAATATTTGACATTAGAAAACTGCTTTAGAATTAGTCTTTGTTCCTTCTTTGCTCATTTCACAAGGTTCAATGCATATTATATTTGTACGAGATATTAAAGTTCCCTGTCGTAGCTATAAATGGGATTTACCTGACAGAAACCAAGTCCCGAGGATTGCAGTGTTAAACCTAGTTAAAATCTTCCACAATCCCGGAACCAAATATGGGAAAGAGGTTGATCGCTGTTGTTGAAATTGGCAACATGCAGTTTTTTCCAATCTCTTGCCAAGTATGGTTAGCTGATGCTTATTCATCATGGTTTTTCAGGGAATTCTGCTTGATATTCTTGTAGCAATGGGGATTATTAAATCGAACCATTTCTGGCTCGACGTGGAGCATCTTGAGGAAGCTCTTCAGAATGTGTTAGTGATAGTGGAGATGGTTTTCTTCTCTCTCCTGATGCAATATGCATACACTGCTGAGCCTTACCGCAGTGGACCAGTTTCAGGGAAAAGTGATAAGAAGAAAGAGTGACTGGAAAAACTCTGATGACCACAGTAACTTTCATGTTCACTAAGCTTTTCAGACTTTGTATTGTATGTTGAATAATAACAGAGCATGCTTTTGGCCTGGCCGTAACCAAGGTTGGTAGATCGACTCATTATATTACAAGAACTCTATTTTGTAGCATCACCTGTAGCTTTTTTGTGGTAATAAAAGATGGTAACAGAGGAACAAGCAGGGTTTTCTAAAGAAATGTGGAAACTACGGTGGTGTTTGGTTTCATTTTGGGTGTTCTTGGGAAAATATTTTGGTGGAAATGTTTTGGGAAGTGGGTTGGGGGAATGTATTGTATGTTCGATTTTGCTCTGGAAATTTGTCAAGAGATTACTGTGGATTGGAATGGTATATTCAGTTTTATTTTGAGAAGAGGCATTCTATTGTAGCTGTTAAATTAATACTTTTTTGTTTGGTTGGTGGAGGTGAAAATGTAATTTTATATTATTATTTTATATATGTATAGTTGTGATGTAAGATGATATATGTGTATATCAGTATATGCATAATATGATTATAATATATTATTGTTGGAAAATGGTGGAAGAAAGGTATTTTAGGATATTTTGAGATCATTTTGAGTGTTTTGGAGAAAATAAAAAAAATTTCAAAAAAAATTATTTTAGAAAAATAAAAACAAACATCGCCTAAATCCTTTCATTGGCCATTATGAAATTTTCCAGGAAAGTTAAAAACGCACTCTGCAGTATGCAAACCTTTAGCACTGTAAAGCAGGCAGAGTTTGCTTGAACAATTTTATGTTTCAATGGATTTCCAATCATTGGCTCTCATTTTGTGCTATTTCTTAAGTCATTGTTATGTTGGTGATTATTATAGGGTCTTTGATCAAGCTTATAAGCTTATTAAATATTTTTATAAAATGTTGGAGAGTTTAGAAATGTCACAAAAGGATTTGATAATTTTTTTAAAAAAATAATTTATAAATTTTTAAAATAAAATAATAAAATTGGATCAATTACATCAACCTCTCCTGAGGTTTGACATAATTATCAAAAAATTCTCATAATTTTAAAAATTATATTTGTCCTTCTAAATTTTGTTGCTATCCAACATTTCAATCTAGTCGTTAGTGGGCATTAGGGTTTTGCCTAATTGCAGTTAAAAAATTTGGGTGAAATTTCAAAAATGAACTTAGGGTCACTGACTCCATTTTTGACATGGTTTGACTTTTTTTAGTAGACAAAAAATACCCTTATGAGTGGTATTGTAAGATTTTTTTTAATTGTTTAAGGGTGTATTTGTTGTTGTTTCATTGTTTAAGGTCTTAAATGTAATAAAATATTGTTTACGTATTTCATTTTTATTGCTAAATTCTAATAAACTATTTTATATGTGTTTACTATTTTATCATTATTAAATATGTAACTCAAAATTAATAGAAATATATTATCTAAAGGTTATAAAATTAAATTTTTAAGAAATTGAAGGTGATAAAAGTATATCAAATGAACCCTCATAAATTAAAAAATATTACAAATAGGTCCAAGGGTATTCTGTCTTTTGATATTTCTATCAATATTTTCATTTTTCTTTTTTTTTTTTTAATTTTTAACAAAAGGACATTTTGGTCATTTTTCACATTTAGTCAACATTACATTTTAGTTTGAAAGTTTAGGAGGGTAAATATAATTTTTAAAATAATAAGAATTTTTTTATAATTACACCAAACCTTAAGGCATTGGAGATAATTCACCCAATAAAATTTTATAAACTCTTTTATATCTGACTCAATACTATTTATGAAAGTATGGATAGATAGTAGCTCTTCCATTTTACGTGAGGATAAACGTGCCTCTATCTAATAAAATTAGCATATCAACACACACGATTTAATGGAAATTAAAATTAAATTAAATTTATTTTTATGGTGAATTACTTCCATATCCTCTAAGGTTTGGCGTAATTACCAAAAAATTCTTGTTGTTTTAAAAATTACATTTACCACCCTAAACGTGCAAACTAAAATGTAATGCTAACGGAAAGTATAAAATAATCTAAATGCCCTTCCATTAAAAATTTAAAAAAAAAGAGTGAAAAATAAAAAATCTAATAGAAATATCAAAAAACGTAAATACACTTGACCTATTTGTAATATTTTTGAATTTATGAGGGTTTATTTGATATACTTTTATCCCCTTCAATTTTTTAAAAATTTAATTTTATAACCTTAGACGACACATTTTCATTAATTTTGAGTTACATATTTAATAATGATAAAATAGTAAATATATATAAAATAGTTTATTAAAATTTAGCAATAAATAAATAAAATAAGTAAAAATAGAAAGTAAAGATTTAAATGTATTATCTTATACTTCATAATTTTAATAATTTTAAGAGTGAATCGCTTTAATAATTTAATTAAATTTATTTATTATTAAAAAATAAAATAATTAATTAAAATAAAAATTTAAATCATTATCTAACTATAATATAAAGGTGCATATAAAAACATATATATGTAACTATAATAAAAATACACATGTATACATACATATAGATATATATATAATACCCCACCCAACCCTCACCCTTATCCTGGGATACTACTCGGCCAAGGCTAGATCGCTGGCCGCTCGCTGACATGATTAGGGGCCTATCATGGCCTAGCTATGGCCAACGATTGGCTCCTCGCCTAAGATGGATCTTTCTTTTTTATTATATAATAAATTTTAAAGAATAAGTTCTTTAAAATCAAAGAATAAATTTTAATAAATTGTTTACTTGTCCTTTTTTTTTAATTTTTGGTTATTTATTTTTTAATTAATAAATATATTTAAATAATTATTTTAAATATTTTTTAATATATTATATTAAGTTTGTTACCTAAAATGTTAATTTTATGTTTTAGTCCTAAAAAATATTAATCACAAATAATTTTAAAGAATAAATTTTAATAAATTCTTTATTTGTCCTTTTTAATTTTTTATTTATTTATTTTTTAATCAATAAATATTTTTAATTAATTATATTAAATACTTTTTATTTAATATTATTATGTATAATTTTGGTCCTAAACATTTTGATATTTCCTTCCCACAATTTTGCCTTTTGCACCTCTCTTTTCTATATTTCAATGCCCCTAATTTACTAGATGATGTGCTCCATAGGGAAGCCATATTATTTTGACAAGAAAATCAAAGAGACATGTGTGTGTGTATATATAGGCAACAGAATAAACAACTATAAAATGGCTAGCCTGGATTCTTCTTTGTTTTATTAGATTTAAGACGTCAAGAAAAAATAATAACAAATACACCCTTAACCAATCAAAAAATCTTACAATACCATTCCTGACGGTATTTTTGTCCACTAGAAAAAGTCAAATCGGGTCAAAAATGGAGTTAGTGACCCTAAGGACATTTTTGAAATTTCACCCAAATTTTTTAATGGCAATTGGACAAAACTCTAACGGCGACTAACGGTTGGGGTAAAATATTGGATGGCGACAAAGTTTAGGGGATAAATATAATTTTCAAAATAATGAGGATTTTTTGGTGATTACGCAAAATTTTAGGAGAGGTGGATATAATTGACCCTTATTTTTAATTAAATTCATAGAAAATAATATATATTAAAATTAAATAAATCGAATCTTTCTACTTATCAAATACATATAAATTACATTTGTTACATTTATTTCAAATCAAATGCATTTTTTAAAATTAATTAAATTAAAATTTTCGACTTAGCATATGTAATTGCATGTATTCGAATTTGTCCTCTATAATATTATGTTATACCTATAAAGGTATGAAATATAAATACATCCGTATTTAATAAAATTAGCATTCAGAAACCACAGTTTATTGGTAATTACAATCATATTTGATTTATTTCTATAGAAAACAATAACTTGTTAAAATTATATAAATCGAATCTTTCACTGTAATAAATGTATATATACATCAAATGTATATACATTTTTCTTACATTTATTTCAAATCAAATTATTTTTAAATAGGCTTTAGAAAATAATAATTAAATTAAAACTAATTAAGTCAAAATTTTCTAGTTAGCATATGCAATTACATATATTGAAATTTATCCTTCTATCAACATCTTTAATTCAAATAATGCAAAATAGTAACTAATCATATATCCCTCTAATGCAGCTATGACTCACATCAATACATATGGTTTAATGGTCAATTACAACTAAAATTGATTTACTTAAGTTAGACTCATAGAAAATAATATTTGCATTGAAGTTCATTGAGAAAAACTTGATTGATAAGCCAAAAATAATACTTCATAAATAAATTTGTATAGATGTTTAATAGTACCTAGTTGTCCCACATCTAAAGGGATCAATGGTTTAAGATTGTTTATAAACTATTCCCCCCTCCCACACTTCAAAGCACCGATTCATGACAAAACACCCTATCATATGCACATTGAAAGAACAATACCTTAAAGCAATTAGACCTTCATATTTGAAAATAGAAGCAATTGGATCTTTATATCTGGAAATATATTTGATTATCATTACAATTGTATGGCTTTGGGCAAGCGTTTTGGACTAAGGTGGGGAATCTCATGCGTTGCTTAGAGGAAGTACTCCTACTGGCCTTCCCTTTCCTTTTGCTTTTAGGGTGAATGCATGGATCACAATCTTGGGGTACCTCTGATTAATATAGAAGCTGCACATAAGGTGCTATACCAACCTTTTTGATCTAGGGAAAGCTCCAACAGGTAGTTGGTTTAGCCAAGTGAGCAAAGCGCTTCGTTAGGGTCATGCGAACAACCTTACAACATGTTGCCTCACTTAGCCATACAACTCCATGCGTGCTATGCCACCATTTAAGAGTTCTTGAGGATCTCCAATTATTCCAACTTTAGGAGGTTGGTTCCTTTAAATCAACAATGGTAGCGGTGGTTATGGCAGCGGCAGCCAGCCACGAGGGTCCAACTGCTAGTTGAATTCTAGGAACGACCATAGGGCCATCCCTTTATTAGATTCGATCATTACATGGGCAACTAGCTAAGGGTGTAAATAGATATTCAACGAATTGAATACACTATTTTTATATTTAAATTTGTTTAACTTTTTGAATATTCGAATACAGATATAAATTTTTTAGATATTTAAAAATGATATCCGAATTCTTATTCATTCGATATCGATGAAATTTAGATATATTTGTATTCAATTATAATTATTCAGATACATTTATATTTAATTAAACTTATCCATATTCAAATTGATTGTTTTATATTTATATTCTGAGATAATTATTTATATATCTATTTATAAATATCCAAATATGTGAATCTATGAACCTATAATAAATACATATTTTAATTAGTTGAAGGAATTATATAATTTCATTAAAAAGAAAGCAATCAAACAAATAGCATAATTTTTAATTAATAATTAATATTATAATTAATTATTAGTGCTAATTAATATTAATAATGATATTTAAGTGTATTTAATGAGGCTGGATTTAGTTCAAGTGTTTAAGGGGCTAAAATCCAGTGAAATTGACTAGATGGTAGGTTGAGGAATACTTTTGAGGTGCTTTTGAGGTTGAGTCCTGCAGTTAACAACAAACGTCAGGCGAGCCGAGGGAAGTACTTTAATGCTTAAGTCAGTATATTGACAAGGTAATAAAGCAGTTGACTAGAAGCTTAGGGCTAAAATATGCATACCTTGTTAAGGGTTAGAATAGGGTATTTATAGCCTTCCCACGGTGATTGATATATCTTTAATGCCCCTATTGTGTGAGAATGGTCATTGTCCTTGCTTAATGACCTTCTAGTTTTATTTAATGTATGTACTATTCTAAGTGGCGCTACCTCTAGCTACTTAAGATAAGATGGTACACTGGAGGTGCGCCCTAGTTTGACATGGCTGCAAAAGATGTTACTGCTGGTGGCACGCTGCCTGGCAAGGTATTAATGTGGCCAAGGGATTATCATCTTTCTCTGACCTCATTGACTGAGATAAGTACCTCTACAAAATATCTCTCAGGGTCCCGGTCATTGAGGTACCATACGGTCAAGGCTATGACATTACAGTCAAATAGCTGAGGCCACACTGTGAAGACTATCAACTATAACCTGGTTAAGCAAGGAACACTAATACTTACAATGAAAAATGGGAATCTGAAGGTTGCGCGTTGGTCGAGCCTCTGTTTGGTCCGAGATAGGTCAAGCTTTAGGCCAGTCAGGTTGCTTGAGATGTGTCAGTCCAGCTTCTGTCCTAGTTCAGTGTTATTAAACTAGGCCTATTGGGCCTTCCTATATCATTAGTCCTTTCTACTCCTAAGTTTTGGTCGAGCGTGTCAACAAGCAAGAATGGGGAATAGCTGACTTCCTGGTTAGTGGTTGGAAGCAATCTACTAAGGCTCAACAAAAAATGGCTAAAGTTTGATGGAGTCAACAATGGTTTTGTAGGGTCAACCAGGGTTTTGGCGTATTTAATGCATCTATTACATTGGGTCATACAAAGCACCAAATGATGGTTGTGCAATAATTGTTGTTGTTTGGGGTCTACATATTGAGGCCTATAAATAGGTAGGGTAAAAGTCCTCATTTTTATATTTACAACATTGTGTGAGGTTAAACATAATTATTTGTTGCATTTAGCATTTTGCTTTAAGATACCTAAATTGCATAAGTGCTTCCATACCCTAGAGCATGCTTTACTCTTTATTCTTAAACATATTACAATAATAGCCATGCTAAGAGTGTTTAGTAATGATGAAAGTATCTTGGAGAGCGATTGTGAGGTAACCAGGTCGATAGGGTTTTAATCAATGGAGGCGAATGACTCAACTAGTGAGTCAAATAGCTCGTTAAGTGATAGCTTAACCTCTAATAGTTCTAGTGATGAATGGGTTGCCGTTGGGGCCGAGGCTGGGCTGAGTGAGCCTCTAGTATCTCATGGTAAGTTATTTAGCCCTGATCACTACAGTGAGATTAGGTCGAAGGTGATCGAGGCAGACTTGAATATCCTTAGGCAAGTATATCACATTCCCTAAGACTATGAAATGATTGTCTTGAGCTTGGGGGTAGGATGCATCAACCACCTATTGGATGTATTACTATGTTCAAGGACTTTAGGTGTGGTCTTAGGTTTCCTATTGCCCCGCTAATAGTAGACCTTTTGAGGGGCCTTCAAGTGTGTATCACCAAACTTTTACCAAACTACTTCTCGACCACACATAAATTTGTGGTCTTGATACATGTTCATAACCAACTTCCCACTTTTTTCAATTTTAGCAACCTTTTTCACCTTCCTATGTCCCAAAAGTTGGGCAATAATGATAAGTCAGACTTTTACTATCTAATCGCTCGACCATGTAGAAAATTTTTGGTGACCATGTCCTCATTTTTTGGCCAAAAATGGAAAACTCGATACCTTTATGTTCGATCTCCTGAGGGGGGTAGTTTTAACATTCCTAGGGGTTGGATGTGGGGACATGTCGAGATGCCTAGAAACCAAACCCTAACCTAGCCCAACACCATTATTCAATATTTACTCAAGTTTGGGTAGATTGAGGCATCGGGTTATATCAAGTAGAGGAATCTTATATTAGCGGGCTCATCGCTTGCCCAGCGGGACCTGCCCACGGATGCTTGATTAGGTAGATGTTTACATGTGCTTCTCTTAGCTGTTGTGTCTCTACTATTTAGTTAAATCTTATATGTTTTGGTTTTATTGCCATACAAATAGAGAAAAGATAATGAGTCAAACACGTGCTCAAGCTACTGCTTATGTGGAGAGAAACATAAAGCACCGTGGGGGCACAAGGGATCGAAGAGAGGCAGTGGCACCAGTTGCTAGAAATTGGGTTGTTGTTGCTCTTCTTTCTTAGCCAATAGTTTCCCTTAGCAACAGCCCATTTGCTCTATAAAAAAGGCCTACTGCTGAGCAGGCAGGGCTAGCACAAAAGTGGATGGTGATTGATAAAGGTAAAGGTAGGACTAAGGTGCCTGCTATCCTGATGAGATTTGACCTCTTCGAACCTCGAGAAGACGATAAGCTTTTTGATCTACATAAGTTACCTTCTCTACATTTTGGGATCGAGCTAGTAGTCTACAATTCAATATCAATGATAACATTGGGGGAGATTGGTTCCCTACCGATGAAAGTGCTGATGACTTCTCTTTGCATCCGACCAGTGCAAAATGATGGAAATGAGTCAGGACACTATGATGAAGGCCATGGTTTATCATGAAAATATGGTAAGATTTTGGTCGAGCAATATATTTTGTTGATTAACTCACTATGTTTTCTCTGTATCAAATTAAGCCATTGCTGTTGCAGGTTGGTGAACTAAGCTACCATATGTTCTGAAGGTCGGAGCTAGCTCTCGACTAATGGGATGTGCTGCACGAGGGGCAACAAAAAGTGGAGATGACCAAAACTAAGCTTGAGTTTGCTAAAGTAGAAGTCGAGTGACTAACCAAGTAGTTGCAGAAAAGGGATGTGTAGCTCAAAGAAAAACATACTGAGTTGATAATGCTGTAAAGAAGATGAGCATGGTTGAAGAGCTATTGAAGAAGGTACAAGTCTCAGCATAGTCCTACTACAATAATGGTCTAGCCTAAAGATATGAGGTTGCCTTACAATTTGCTCAACATGAGTTTGGTAGGATGCTGCCCAACGTTTGACATGAGGTCGTCTAATAATTCATGCTGACGTTTGCCAAAATAGATGCAAGTGTTGTCTTTTCCCCTTACAGTGCTAAGGATGCATTTGACAAACCCATAAATAGTTGGAATTTCTTAGCTATACCTTTTGAGCAGAGAATAAGGAGCTCTTGGATTATATGCTCAATGAATAGTTGTGTATATATCCCCTGGATGGGGCTCCTATGGAAGGGTCATGCCCTGATGAGGCTGTTCTTGCTAAAGGGTTATATGCTACCTCGATAGTTGTCTTGACTCATCAGGCAAGGGTTGAGGTAGTGACCACTGAGTTTGACTTTGCCAATGATTTACTTTCAACATTAGGGATGGCAAGGCTAATGTGACAGATTACTTTCCACCTAGTGCAAACCTCTTCCTAGTCGATGAAATAGGGCCCTCTTGACACTTGGGGAAAGATGAAAGAAGCCCTACATAAGCTAAGGTGGCTAAGTCAAGTAACCCTTGAAATTAAAAAACTTTACATTTTTGGTCACCTTATGAGGCATGCTTTTGTAATAATTTTGATGTTTCTGGTTTTTGAACAAATACTTTGTTAATAGATTACATAAATTTATGAAATTTCAATTTTAGTTCATTGATGTGGATGTGACTTGGTCTTTGTTTTAATGTTTTCCTTAAAGCTGAATGCCAACTATTAATAAATGATAACACAAATAATATGACCTTGGATGACGAATCATGGAAGATAATCCTTTAATAGAGGAATTAAACAAGTTCGCGGTCAATCGATCGATGCAAAGGTAATCAAATTGATCTAAGATGTATTTATCAAGTTAGGGCATTCACAATTAGATGTGCGATATCATCTATTGTCGAGTTTAAGGTTGATTTAGATCATACTCCTGGTAATGAAGTGAATGAGATCATTGTTGTCGATTATTATCGTTGGCATATTATTAACATTTTTAGTGCATGAGTTACATAGGCGCATTTTCAATTGCTAGGTTGCATTGTTAATTGAATGGGTTTGAATACATGCCAACTCCTTTGTTGATAGATGGGTTAAGTGGTTTTGATTTACTGTTTGAAGTCATTTTTTGATTGACTATGTGGTTGACTATGAACAATTAACTTGTTTATTTATTGTGGCTAATGAGCTCAAATATCTTGGCTAGAAGCCAATTTTTTGGTCAACTATAAGTGGCTAACTCATTTATTTACTGCGGCTAATGAGCTTGAATATCTTAGCTAAAATCCAATTTTTTAGTCGACTATAGGATCAACTATGAATAGCTAACTAGATTATTTACTGTAGATGATAAGCATGAATGTCTTGGCTAGAAGCTAATTCTTTGGTCGACTATGGGGTCGACTACAAATGGTTAATGTGAGTAGATAGTTGTGGAAATGCGAGTAACTTTATTAATATGATACAATATAGTGGAGACTTAGAGTCTCTTCATACATAGAATTTTTTCAAATTTATTGCGTTCCATGGTCGTCAAAGCTCATTGTTATTCATGTCTGCCAATCAATAAGCAATGTGCTTGGACACCTTGATCATGGAATAAGGCTCCTTCCATTTTGGATCGAGTTTTCCTCCATTCTTTGATACCTCCACCTTCTTAAGGATGAGTCTCTAACTTTGAAACTTTGCAATCAAACTCTTTCATTGTAATGTTCTGTCATTTTCAATCTATATCTCTGCATTATGGGGTAAGATTCTTACCAAAGTTTTTCTATGGTCTCGAGGTTGAGTTCCCTATCATAGGTGTTTCTGATTGGATTAAAATGGATCACTCGAGCTGTGTGTTGTAGCAATTTTGTTGGAATGACTGCCTCTAATCTATAAACCAAACTATAGGGGCTATGACCTATGGCTGTTTGAGGGATTGTTCTGTATGCTCATAACATGCTAGGGAGGTTATTTGCCTAACTTACCGCCATCCTTTCTAATCGTGCTTTGAGGTGATTGAGGATAGTCCTATTCATGACTTCAGGTTTGCCATTAGCTTGAGGGTTCCCGACTGAAGTAAAATACTGGCGGATGCTTAAGGTTTCACACTAGTTCCTTGTGCTTCTACTCTAGAATTAGGTTCCACTGTATGAAATCAAAACTTTAGGGAGGCTAAAATAGCAAATAATATTCTTCCAAATAAAACTCTTGATGGCCGCATCAATTATTTTGGGGAATGCTTCCACCTCGACCCATTTAGTAAAGTATTTGATCGCAATGATAATGAACTTTCTTTAACTTATTATCTTTAGCAGGGAACTAACTATGTCAATCCTCTACTAGTCGAATCGCCATATAACTTGGATGTTCACCATTGACGCTGCAGGTTGTGTGGGATGTTCGAATGTACTTGGTAGGATGGACAACTTTTGGCAAAGTCAACGAAGTCTTTTAATAGGGTAGGATAGAATACCCATATTGGATGATTTTATGGCCAAGGATCGCCCTCAAGAATGATTTGAATGATTCTCACAAATGCCTGCATAGACTTCATGTAGAACTTTGCGGGCCTAGTCTGGTGTTAAACATCTCAAGAGTGATCCAAAAATTGACTTCATGTAGATTTGACCATACTCGTCAAGGGCAAACCTGACTGCTTGACCTCTAAGTCGCAGGGCCTCATCCTTGTCCTTGAGGACTGACCCTTGTCTTAAGTAAAGTTTAACTACGTCCTACCAAGAAAGAGGTGTTTCTTCAACACTTCCCACCAAATTTTGATCGATAGTACTTATGGTAGGCTTATCAGTGATTAGAAATGTTATTATTTTATCTCTTGTCCCTTTTATCGAGCTTGTGAACTTGGATAGGCATCGACTCGCTCGTTCTCTAATCCAGATACTTAGCTGAGGGTGAATTTTTTGAATAGCTGTTATAGCCTTTTCACTTTGGCTAGGTACTGGCTCATCATATATTTCTTGGCCCCAAAGTTCCCTTCAACCTATTATGCGACTAATTGGGAGTCAGTAATTGTTGTCAGTTGCTTGACTCCATGGTCTACTGCCATCCTCATGCCGATGAGGAGGGCTTTATACTCTATCTCATTATGGTAATCGAGTAGTTGAATTTGATTGCAAAATCATATTCTTCCGCAATTGGAGAACGGAGTGAAATGCCTATCCCTCCCTCCAAAGAGGTTACTAATCATTGATATGTAGGGTCCATATAAGAGAGCTATGGTTGTCTTGATCATACAAGTCAACTCTCTCAGCTATGAAGTCGCTAAAACTTGTGCTTTTCTGGCAATTCAGGATTGAAAAGTGATGTCACATTCTCTCAATTCAATGGCCTATTTTGTTAATCTCCTTGAGGTATTAAGTTTTGACAACACCTATTTCAAAGGTTGGTTGGTCAAAACAACAATAAAGTGGGATTGGAAATAAGGTCTTAATTTTCTAGCTACTGTGACCAAGGCAAGAGTGAACTTCTTGATCTCAAGATAATTGTGCTCAAGACCCTATAGTGCTTTGCTATAGTAGTAAATAGGTCAATGGGTTCCATTCCTAGTCAAGACCAAGACAGAGTTGATTGAGGTTGATGATACTGCTAGGTATGAGTTCAAAACGTCTCCAAGCTCAAGTTTGGCAAGCATATGTGTGAGGAGTACTGTTTAAGTTCGACTAGAGCCTAGTCGCACTACTCTATCCATTGAAAACCTGATTTCTTCATGTTTCTAAGAATCTTGAAGAAAGGTAAGCTTTTATCAGCTAAATAAGCGATGAACCTACCAAGGGCTATGATTCTCTAGATCAAACATTGTACATCTCTAACTGTTCAAGGAGGAGTGATGTCCAAAATGCCTTGAATTTTCTGTGGGTTTGCTTCAATACCACTTTGGCGAACCATATATCCCAAAAACTTGCCCCCTCGGCCCCCAAATGTACATTTGTTGGGGTTGAGCTTCATGTTGAATGCTCGTAGTATAGAGAATGTGTGATTAAGGGTGATTAAATGATTTTTTGCTTTTTTAGTTTTGACGATCATGTCATCGAAATACACTTTCATGGATTTTCCAATCTTGTTTTTTAATATAAAGTTCACTAATTATTGATAAGTGCACCTACATTTTTTAGCCCAAAAGGCATGATCAAGAAGCAATGTACCCCATTGGAGATGACAAAAGATGTTTTGTCCCTATCCTCGGGCGCCATGAAAATTTGATAGTAACCTTGGAAGATATCCATCATAGTTAATAAATCACAACTAGTGGTGGAATCAACTAGCAAATCTATACGAGGCAGGTGGTAAGGATCTGTAGGGCAAGTTTTATTCAAATCAGTAAATTCATTTCACATGTGTCATTTCCTTTCATTCTTAGGGACAAGTACAACATTATAAAACCAACATGGGTATTGAATTTCTACAATGTATCTTACCTCTAAGAGTTTGTTGACTTCCTCTTCGATGATCTAATATCTTTCAACATTGAAGGTCTTAGTCTTCTACTTCACTAGCGTGCGTTCACTAGGCCATCATGTTTCTTTGAGGTCTCCGTGCGTTCACCTCATGGGCATTGTTGTACAACATACTAGGCCATCATGTTTACTAAGGTTCACGCTAAGGCATCTTTTGCTAGTATCATCTTGGTCTATTGAGCAATCTATTGGTTTGGTTCTTTGGGATACGATGCTTTGTAGTTCAACCGTAAGCCTTGGTAGGAGATGTTCCACATCACTTTGTACTATCTCCTTTATTGTCGCCCACACTAAAGCATTTCCGCTAATGCCATCAAGACCTCCTGCGCAATCTACATTGTCAATCCTTCAAAAAGTTGGGCTTGCCAGTTGAATGATACCTCTTATGCTAGAGGTGCATTGGGTGCTTGTTCAGTCATCAAAAGAGGCTACGCATTTGGTTGATTGTTCTCCACATTCTTTCCTCGGTGTCATTGGGGTGTTGTAGTCTCGAGCTCTAGATCTCATCTATATGCTCATAATTCCATACTTCAAAAAAGAGTTTCCATAGATGATACCAAATAATGTTGCACAAATAAATTAGAGGTCATTTTTATAAACTTGTAAGTGTCAGACTTCTAGTCCTAGAATGCATTTGCATAGTATTAGAGCTCAAGTTATAAAAAATAATTGATGTCTTTTTGACTTTAAAAATTAATTTTATACTAATTAAATTTTTGGTGAGTTTCAACCGACTTAATGACTTAAATTAGGAAACCTAGTGGATTTAAATTGGTGTACTCATTCACTTCCTTTTTATCTATTTTTATCGAAGAAGAAGCTATATGAAGAACAACATAAAAATCCCTTCAGTTCTATCTTTTATGGGATACTTTTCAAACCATGATATTAATTGCTACATGGGTCCACCTCCATAGAGAGGTACCAAAAACTTCTCTTACTTGACTTTCTTCGCTATCACAAAGCTTTGCCATGCTAGCATTATTACAAATTTCCATCAATTTCTCACCCTCATGCTCTCTCCACAAATACAATGATTCTAACAAGGAACACAACATATATCAGTTAAAATTTTCACAACCCATTAATTATGACTCACACTCGAGAATAAAGATTGAATTTTTTCACAAAGACAGGCTCAAGGCTAAAGCTTCAAAGGAGAAATTATCATTTCTAGGAGTATGCAGGGCCAAAGATGGGATTTTGGTGAGCAAGGGAAAGAGGGTAGTCATGGTGAAATTCAATAACAGCTTTAATAGGCTTGGTAGAGGCAGAGGCGGCGGCAATGGTGGGAGAGTTAATATTGAAACCGCAAGGGTGTTGGGAAATCTTGCTTTGGCAATCTTGCTAACTTATCTTTCTATGACTAGGCAGTTGGGCTGGCTTCTTGATGCTATTGTTTCCCTTTGAGTATTTCTCTCTTTGTTCGTCGTTCTTTATATGTGACTTGATTCTTTTATTTTAGGAATCAGGATTGACAAAGAGGTTTCATGTTTATGTTATTATTGAATATGGGCAACGAATATCATTCTATCAATTGTCATTGTAGGCCAACATGAAGTATCTTTTGGCATTCAGGATGTTGTGAATTTCGACTTTAGCATAAATCTTCCTTCTGTATTAAGATTCTAAACTCTATTTAAAGCTCTTGGGAAAGGATATATAAAAATAAGAAAGAAAGGAAATTAATTTAGTGTGCTATCATATGCACAAATACAACATCATGTAGCTATTCTTGGGATATAGTTTTGTCGACATCTTCTAATTGATGTGGAATGGTTTGATATCAGTTTGCAACCTAACTAATCATAACAGTTAAGCATGACTAGTTTTTTGAGACGTGCTGCTATTAAATTTGCTTGATCACTAACATTTTGTTCACTAGGGGTTATTTGTATTCATAATTTTTCAAATGTGTTGTTTTTTAAATTTTTGCCCAGTCAATATCATTCGTTTCATTGGCAGCTTGATGTATTTTCCCTTTTGGACTACTCTACTATCCATGAGTTAATATTAGTCAATTATTTAACAATTCTCAGTTGTTACATGGTCAAGTAGCTAATGGCTGAGAGTAGCAACCGTACTGTTAAAGCATATGGAGTGTGGTCTTTATTTTCACATTGTTGATTCCTTAGTTTCAGCTTCTTGCAGTGCTTGTACCAATTGTGGGTATAAGAGCTTTTCTATGGTGGGCAGGCCGAGATATAGTCCAGGGCAGTGTAAGACATCCTTAACTTTGTGTGCTTCATTATCCACATGCAAATACTCTTCTTTTCATTTAGCAAACTTGACTTGCTTGTGATCTCGTGGCCAAAATTCAGTGTGTTATGTTTCACCACTACCTGTGAGTATTATACAGTAATATTATTCAGCTGGTTGGTTTGGTGCTTTCAGCACCTCAAGTGATACTTTGATCCTACTTGTATGTCCAAAAATTGATCCCTAAGAAAGCAGTTTGACCCTTCTAATTAGGAAGAAGTATTATATTTCTACTGATAATTGTATATTTTATGATCTTTTTTTGATTTAAATTATTTTATTTTCTAAGACATATGAGAATCTCAGTTAACTATTTGCAGCCATTATATTTTTTATCCAAGGTTTTCTTGGAGTGTTCTCATGTCTAATATGGGTCTCCTCCTGTAAGAAGAGTGATGTTACTGTTCTTGAGACCTAATTGTTGATTAAGTGTCATCATTCTGAAAATTATGCTTATTGGCACTTGATTTCCATCAATAGTCTTCTTTCTCATCACCTTAGTTATAAGATGCTTAGGTTGTGAGCCCACAGGCTTCATTAATTTATGTTGAAAAATTGAAATATTTCTCGGTCTATATGGAAATTTTTTTTCTATTTCTTCTGCTTTTTTTTTAATGATTCATAATAGTTTAACAAGATGTTTAAAGATCTCTTCATTAACAAAAATTTTGTACATGTAGAGCCCAAACTGTGGAAATAAATTTCAAGTGTTCAAGTACGTTATGCTCAAACCCTTTATTTGGTCAAAAATTATGTGAAGTTTACCATTTTGTTGGTTGATTCTCTATTCATCATTGCAGATCAACCTTGAATGATGATCTGCAATTGTGTCCATTTTGCAATCAGCCATTTTCAGGTAAAGGCACTGAGCATCAAAAAATCCATGGAGTGAGGACAATTAGCATATTTATTTCATCAGTTGTGAAGAATTTTCTAATGGTTTTATGCTAATTTTGTCCATTGTCTTGAAATTACTTAGCTAGCAATGCCATTGTGGAGTTAGTTTTGCACTTCTTCTACATGGTAATCAACAAAAATTTCAATCTATTACACAGTGTTTATCACATTATGGTTGTAGACTTCATCAAGCGAGATATACAAGGTGTTTGGCTAAAACTTATTTAAAAGATCTTATAATCCATACATCTTATAAGATGTTAAATTTTATTTCTAGAATAAGTAATTGGAGTGTTTGGATAAAATAAGGAGCTTATAAGATGTTAGTAATGATAATTTTGTAATTAAAATGGTTAAAATTAAAGGAATTTTTTAAGATTCTGAGAATATGTTAAGATCTCTTACTTTTATTGAAAAGAGTTTATAAGATCCTAATATTTTATTTTAAGATCTTATAAACTCTTTTTGAAAAAACTTTACCAAATACGTTTTAATACCTTAAGATGTTCTAAGGAGATTATAAACTTACCCAAACGTCCTCTTAATTATGGTATCCTCTACATGCTCTTTGAGTTAAAAGAATTGCTCATCATTTATTGTATACAGTGGAGGGCAATGAGTTTGTTAGGGATCCAGTGAAGTTCTCCAATCAACCCACAACTTTTGATCAAGCATTCAGCAATTTCCCTTCTCACACTAAGAAAGGTTTGCTTCTTGTTTTTTTATTTTTAAACAGAGAAATATTTGGCATACAGATTGAATTATCTTTTGGTAATGTAATGCTTAGTATTTCATATTGTGATGTGCAGGAAAGGATCAATCTGCCTCAGTAGTGGATGTTGAAGCAAAATAAGAGATGCAGAGTGAGGTAGCTTGTCTGAAATTGTTATCATCTTTTGGGATACTGGCTCAGTGACTAGTGTTTTTGTTGGAAATGGAACAACCAAAGAAAAGTATGACCACAGTTGGATAGAATTGCTCATCTTGAGGAGATGTGACAATCAACATCAATCTACTGTATAAAATGCAATCTCTTTATCTAGGCTTGATATGTAATTCGCTTAATATTTGTATTAGCTATTCATGGTAGATCCACTAATTATCTTCTTCTGTGAAAATAACTGTCTGGGATAACCACGGATAAATAAATGTTGTTAGATCTCGATGAATGTCATGGGAATTTCTAGCTGCAATGTATAAAGTAGATGCTGTACTTCTTTATGACTGGTTTTTGGTTGAAATATGCATCATTAATCAGATCCAAACATTCTTTTGCCAAAATGAGAATTACTATTTCACGCAAGTCTTATTAAGACATGACATTGCCAGATCCCTCACCAAAAGTAGTAAACAGACCACCAAGCATAGTAGCTTTGTGTAACTATTGGCCTACAGACAACTGATGCAACTGACCCTTTATGTGTCCTTTTGCTTCCTTTTACTCCTTTTTCTTTTAATGAAACCAAGTCACGACGAACAATATTAGGTATTATGCAACAGAATGAATAAAAGTTGAGGTTCAAGAAAAACTATATAGAACAGAGGTGCAACTGCTAATAACAGCTTATTAGCGCAATCACTAAATTGGTTGGAATAACACTATACAATCCAAATTCCAAAAGAAAAACAAATGAGATTTGGAACACAGTTCCACTCTTTCAAGAGTTCATCTGTAGCTAGGAGTGCCAAAACTAGAGCAAAGCATCTGCACCTAAGATCTCAAGCCTTGATGCCCTAAATGGCCACTTTATTCCTAATCTGCAGGCAACCTCCAGATTACTGTGCCCCTTCTCCAACTTTCTGGAAAAATAAGAAGCAAGTAAGGAAATATCGTGTTAGAAAGAATGCCTTATGTAGCACCCAACAACCTCTCTGCCAAACTTAAACTGCCTACTTCTATTGATGATCAATGTATGTTAAAAGCTTAGAATCACATCATGAACAATTATTGACCCGAGAGGGGGGGGAGGGAACACAACATATAGTAATGAAATCATACCTCTTCCTTCTTGTTTTTCTTTCCCTTTGTGAAGAATTTATGACCTCCAAAAAAGAGCAAGCCCCAGCCAGTAAGAGATACAATCACAAACTGCAAAACACCAAAGGTGGTAGTCAGGTTGACAAAAGGTTTCAAGTTTGTGCTTCCACCTCTTCACACAGACAGCTTATATCTACACAAATCATAACCTCAACTTTTGAAGCAAAGATTTCTTCTTTTTTTTTTCTTTTTTATTTTTTTTGTGGGGTATGGAAGCTTCTGGCAAATCACAAAAAAGTAAGGATCCTAGAGCACAAAAATTTAATTACCTATATATCATCAAATATGCACACAAAAGGAGCACAATTGCAAGAAGGTAAGATTTGGAGGAATTTAGCACAATCTTCCATCATATATGAATTTATTAAATGCATAAGGAATGAAAAGTATTACACTGTCTCATAAGCAAGTTGCAAGAGATCTTCTAAGAACTTAATACTACTACATCAATGTATCCTGACTGTTGTCAAACTGTCAACTACATTACATTATCTGCTTGCAAGAAGAAACGGTCTTAGCCTTTAATGCGAGAAACAATTTCATTTGTTTGCTCACACACTTTGAAGCATCGACAGATCCAAGGGGGCGCAAGTAAGGGCCATTGCATCCCCTCGCCCCAAACTTATTATTATTATTATATATATAATTTTGATTAATTATTTTTAAATAATCTAAATCTAAAAGAATAATTATTTAATATTAATTAAAGTAATTAATTTTGAATATTAATTTTTTAAGTTTTAAAAAATCTAACTTTTCTTGTTGGGTTTTAAATAAAGAATTAATTAATTAGACTTATAGAATCAAATTTAATTTATTTTAACTAAAGATACAACTAGAATTAATTGATTAAATTTTTACCTTTTTAATTTTGTAAAACTCAAAAGAATTAGTTACATATTTACAATTAAGTAATCAAGTTGTTGGTCTAGTAATTTCATACACATAAGTGTGAGGTCAGGAATTAAGGTATAATGAACTCTTACTGTGTGTATGTATATAAATAAAAAAGAAAAAAAATGTGAAGACAATTAAATTAAGCCCATTATATAACTTCTATTTTAACTTCAACGAGATTAAGATAAAGAGATAAATATAAGTAGATATTAAAAGAAAAATGGATATTTTTACCTTTCAAGAGCTAAAAAAGAGCCTTTTTTATAAATATTGTTAAAAACAATCTCATAAAGCCTTAGGGCCCATTTGGATTTATTTTCAAATCCCATTTTCACAAATTCTACTATTTTAAAAATAAAAATCATCATTTTTTACACATTTTTACCCAATATTATTTTTATTTTTATTTTCAAAATACATTCTCCAATAACTTTTATATCTTTCCTTTGTATTCCATTATTTCTATTTCTCTGTACCTACATAATCATTACATTTTCAAACATATCATCCAGATAAATTTTCATTTTCATATTATATAACTAATTTTCATTAATTTAGAAATGCTGAATATTAGAAATGGAAATGAAAATAAATCCAGATAGGGGCTTAGGCCCTAATGGACTTGCAAAACAATCAAAGTATCTTTTGAATTTTTTTTACTTTTACTCCAACAAAATTAAGACAAAAAGATTAAGGTAAGTGAATATTTAAAAAAATTGAATTTTTCTTTGTCTTCAGATAGTTACAACTTAAAATTTTTTTCTACTATCAATATTGTTGAGAACAGTTTTAGAAACAAAATAGAAGATAAAATTTTAGACTATATTCTCCTTTTTTTTTCCACAATATTTTCCAATTATCAAAATACACACGCATTTTTCAACCTTCCTTCCAAAATACAAAAAATTTATACTAAAAAAACCCTCCCAAAACAAAATCAAAATAAACCAACCCTACCCTGCTCGCCCACGCCCACCACCTAAATACCCTGACACCCCATCAAGCCTCCCTTCCACTTTCGTTCTCTCCTCACCACACACGCACGCCACAGCACATCGTTTCCCTTCCCTTCTCGCCCTTTTTTTCTCTGCAACAGAGACATCTTCGTCTCCCTTCTCCATCCTTCTCATCGCACTTTATTTTTCATTTATCTCCATATTGTAAATGTCGCCTCCCCGAATCTGGGACTGGATTTGGTTAAAACGATTTATATAATAGATCAAACGACATCTGGATTTATGGATTTTAGGGTAAGAGTTTGTAAATTCCACGGATCTGAGAAAGGGTTTGTAAATTCCGTTGAGGTCACTCGCGGTTTTGTGAAAATGGCTCCCTATAGACGTCCAGTCTATGGCCATCTATAGGGCGCCAGTCTCAATCCCAGTTTTAATCAGCGTTTTCTGAGAAAGGGATTCATCTCTATTTTTTGGCCGTGTACGAAATTGGTACTTGTTCATGTTCAAGTCTATATTTATGTGGTGATTTCACGCCATCTGGCAATTTCACGCCATGTTGACGTGGGCCAAAAGGCTCTAGGCAAAAGCCTCGGCCGCAAAGCCTCTGGCCATTCTGAGTGATGTTTTATTACTCTTTTTACAGAGGTGATTCCACTGTATTTTTAGCATGCTATTCAGACCTATATATGATTCTTGGTGTTCAAAGTTGTTTGATTGACTCAACAGACCTTCCCGTTCATCTGATTTAAGGTTGGGGGGGGGGGGAGTTGATAGGTTATTTTAGCGTGACATTAATTTATGGGGGTCTGAACATTTGGTTTTATTGTTTGATTATTGATTTTGGAGAATTTGTTTGTTGATTTAGTTGGGTATATCTTTGATTTGAGGTAACTGTATTAATACTTGTGAAGGTGAATTAGATTGAAATGTGATTTACTTGTTTTTTAGGTGACTAGACCTCTCTTTAGGGCTTGTTTATGCACATATATACTAGCATTGTTGGTGGACTATGTTGAGGATTTTATTTCTGTTTGGGGAATCTGTTGTTTTACTGTGTACTGCTGACAAGTTTGTCAATTGTTTCACATGGTATACACTAAATTCCCCATCTACATGACAGCTTGCTTTTGGGTTCTTTAACAAATACTGACAAAACAGTATGTTCTATCACATGTAAAATTCACGTTAAATTGGAATTGCATTCAACTCTTTCATCCTGTGAACCAATTTTGTAATATATTTACTTTCACTTGCCATTCCCACACTCACTTTCTTCCATTCCCTAACTTACTTGCTCTCTATTGCACACAGAAGCACCACAATCTCTTTCAAACATCTGACACACTTCACACACTTGCACAACGGCTAGGACTACATGATCTTTCTATGGGGACAATTTGGGGGCTTCCAACTGTGTGGAGGTTGATTGTGAGAGGGGAACTTTCACAGCATCTTCTATATCTTTTGCTTTCTCCACAACTATTGCTATGGATATTAATTGTTGTTTACTGCTTTATGTGGTCCATGATTATGAACTATGTGAACTGTGTGCTACTTTGGGGCTAGTTTGACTGATTGCTGGCCTTTGTACATGGAGTAAGGTGTCATATGTTGAGCGTTTAATCATTTTTTCCCTGCTACGTTGCTTGCTGAGGTTTGATAATTGTGACATGTTAATCCTAAGGTGCCATCTTGGGGTTTCTCCAGCAATTAAGTGGAGAAGTAAGTACACCTCCATGGTGCCATTTAACTGATTCTATTGGAGACGACTTTATTCTTCTATTTTTGTGAGTCACCTTCTTTGTGTGACTTCCTAAACTCTTCTACAATAGTTGGTGTTAAGGACACAGCAACAGTTGAGTTTAAAAGCACAATCATGCGTGCTTACAGGTGTCTTTAACCTAATAGACATTTTGGGGGCTTATGTATTTAATGTTCACTGCTGAGTGTTTTTAGTGCTCACTCCATAGCTGGCATTGTTTGAGTTCCATTTTCAGTTATGCTAGTTCCCTTGGTTCTGCATTTCCTAATAGTCCTTGTAGTGTGTATGTTGCTGTCTGTTAGAGGCAGTTACTGTTGAGGTCAAGTGCACACACGTGTGCTTTCAAGTCGGTCAAAGATAATAGGTATTTTGGGGCCTTTGTTATATAATTTTTAGTGCTGAGTCAGTTTAGTTATCATTCCATATATGGCATTCTTTGAGTCACATATTTATTGTTGCTGGATCCCTGAGTCAGCCTTGCTAGCAGTCTTTATAGCGTGTCTGTCCTATTGTGGGTTCTCCTGTGAAACTGGTAAGTTGCTACCATTGAGTATCATTACAGTCCACTTATGCATTTGTAAACTCTTTATGGGGGGATGGCTGTGTCTTCATTTTGTGGGCTAGGTCTATTCCTTGCTGGTTTTATTTCGGGTACTTGCATACAATGTGGGATAGTCCATTTAGGTGTGTCAATGCATTTCAAAGTTTGTCAAACTCATTTCTAAGGTGTATTGAAGTGGATACATGGAGTGATTAATACATGTAATAAGCATGCGATTGCTTGAATAGGTAATGTAGTATCTATTGCATTATCTCAAGCAACAAACCATACCACATTTCCAAGAGGCATGAACGAAAACAATTTTGTTCTTCTTAAGTGGGCAATGGAAATTGTATAACTTCAAGTGCTACTGCTTCGTTCCAGTTTATGGTTAGGTTTGAAGATGTTGTAATTATGTGAATAGGTCAAGTGAAGTGTATGCACAGGATAGTTGTAACTGCATTTCTAAAAGGTATAAGGTGTTCTTAAGTAAGCTATAAGGTGTTCTAAAGTAAGCTTGTGTTAAAATATGACATATGAGGTGCATGTTTCGCAATATACTTTATATTGCTCACTTTATTGTATTGTATTCATACCTTATTCTGCATTTTGTTCCAATGGGTAATTTTAAGCCACTTTTTATTGCAAACATCCATCTAAGCGTTTAAAAAAAAGCATTATTGATTTTCCTATAATGCTCGGGTCACCTTAATCGAATGGGAATGCTGGGTTTGGTAACAACTTTTATAATCTTGGATACTATGTTTAATTAAATGAGTTAAAGTAGGAAATTAATTTATATTATTAATTGATAAATTTTTATTTTATAGGGTAGTTTCTTCAAGCCTTTATAAAGACTTTTGGTGAAATTAAGTTATAAAATTTTAATTCATAAGGAGGTTCGTAAGCTTAACAATTAATTATTTTGTAAGGTATAAAATTAATTAATGTGAGCTTTGAAATTAGTGATTTTATAAAATTAATTATTGTGAGGCTTAAAATTATAATTTATCAACTAAAAATCTTATAAAATTGAGCTCATATGAGGGCTTAGACTAATGTATACAATTTTTGTGCTTGATAAGTTGTAAAAAAATAAATAGCAAGTAAATTTATTTGACATATTATAATATATAGGTAGTTTATTAAACGTCTTAGTTAATGATTTCCAAAATAAGTTCTTTACATTGTTAGAATTTTAATTTATCAACTATAAATCTTAAAATATTAATCAGTGTGCAAAAAATTAAACTGTTTATGGAATTGTAATGGTTATCAGTTCATAGTTCATTGGTTCAATCATTAGTTGGATTGTAGTTGAGACGTAATTGAATCATGATGTTATAATTATAAAATATATATATTTATATTTTATATATTATTTAAAAATTAATAAAATATTAAAATATAAAATATAATGAGTTTAAGGGATATTATTCAATATTATAATTCAAATTTTACTATTTATATTATAAATTATCTCAATAATTTAAATATATCAAATTTAAAGTTTAAAATTGAAAGTATATAAGTTAATTTTAAATTTTAAATTTTAAATTTTAAATTAAAGTTTATTTTTTATTTTTAAATAGCTTGTAAAGTGTATTTTATCTTTCAAATTTTGTATTTAAATTAAAAAAAAATAAAAAAATAATTTTATTAAAAATTAAATAAAAAAATCGGTCTGGTTCAATTCAATTGTGAATGGTTCAATGGTCTAATCGGTTGATTTGAATGATTTTTATAAAATATGATGTTTTTTTATTTTTTTTTAATTTTTTGAGAAAATTGGATCGGTTGATGATTCGATCAGCCAATTCAATCCAATTTTTTAAACAGTGATATTAACCTAATAGGAGGGGTAAAACTAATGTATAAAATTTTTTTACTTGATAAACTTGTAAAAAAAATAAATAGCAAGTAAATTTAATTAATATATAACAATTTGTAAGTAGGTTAGGTTATTAAACATCCCAATTAATGATTGTATAAGTATGTTCTTAACGTCGTTAGAATCTTCTTCTTTTTTTTATTTTATCAACTAAAAATCTAATAAAATAACCTAGTATGAGAGGTAAAAGTAATTTACAAATTTTTTATACTTGATAAACTTGTAAAAGAATAAATAGCAAAAAAATTTATTTAATATATCATAATATATAAGTATGTTGTTAAACATCCCAATTAGATTTTTTTATAAGTAGGTTTTTAAACATCGTTAGAATTTTTATTTATCAACTAAAAATCTTATAAAATAACCTTATACAAGTGGTACAATTGATTTATAAAATTTTAAATAGTATTAAATTTTATTTAATATATTTTATTTTATAAGTAGGTTATTAAACATCTCAATTAATTGGTTTATAAGTAGGTTCTTAAATATTGTTTAAATTTTAATTTTTCTAATACAAATCGTTAAAAAAAAAGCTTAATACGAGCCGTAATTTTTATGCTTTACAGACAAACAAAACAAAGTTAAATTAAAATTTATTTAATAAATTTTAATTTATAAGTAGGTTACTAGAAATCCCAATTAATGAATATAGAAGTAAGTTGATAAACATCGTTTCAATTTTAATTTATAAAACTCAATATCTTATAAAATTAATTAAAATGTGGGGTAAAAATGATTAATAAAATTTTATATACTTAATAAAATTTATTAAAAATAACATATGGAATTAATTTAAGATATCTAATGTATAATATTTTAATATATAAAATTAATTATAACGTCCTTTGCAATACTCTCATTTGAATATAGCCGCCAACAAAGTTGCATTGATTACTATGAAACATACCAATGTAAAGTTAGTTAATATGGAATGCATAGTTTTAATATTTATACTCACGCTTTAGTTACATTAATATTAGTCTCAATATAAGAATATCAATTTATTATTCGAAAATATGACATGGAACTTAGATGGATCCACATGAGAAACAACCTTTTAATGTCTCGACTCATGGGTATTCAAGGGCAAGTGGCACATGTTGGCCCGTTGAAATTGAGAAAATATTTATTGAGCTATGTCATGAAGAGTACATTAATTGTCAACTTCTGACTATTATCTTCTCGACCTTTACTTCAGGAAGAATTCGCAACAAGTTAAATACATGTACTGATTGTCGGTATGAGTACACAGTTCATTAGTGCAAAACAAAATGGAATCTTTTACAGATGATGTGGCGCTCATTCCATCAATTAGTCACTAAGGAGATGGATTTGGATTGGATTATGAGAGGAATATAGTAACCAGCTCCCGTAGTCAAATTCAACATTGGATTTCAGTATTTTCTATTAATTCTCTATATTATTGTGTTGCATAGTATGTTGACATTGTTTGAATTTGGTAGGAGCATCCAAATAATGCACACGTGATCAAGCATGGTCTACCACATTATGATTACTATACACAAATGTTTCAGTGTTCCATGGCAACAGGTTCACAATCTTAATCTTCTTCACAACTAATGGATCTTTCTGAGGAAAAGAGGGTTCCTAGCGTGGATATGAATTCCATAGGGGGTAGTTGTTCTAGACTTTCGGGTGGTTGAGGTGATGACTTGACAGACACGGTCGATACCACCAATGGTTCTTCAGGTAGAAGAAAAGTCATGCCACAAGTAGAGAAGGAAACTTGTCAAACTGCGGTACTCAACAAATCGGACGACTTGAAAGATGCTAGGTCTATAAGGATCAGAGCAAACACAAAGAAGTCAATAGAAAATTGCATTGAATCCCTTTGATCAATGGAAGGCCTCCCCAATAGCCATTTTACAGAAGCTATAAATGTATTGAAAAGTGCCACCATGCGCTCATTCTTCACTCATCTTGACGATCGTCAGAAGTGAATTTGGGTTGAGTCCTTAGAGTTTATTTGAACTTCATTCCATATGTACCTCGGTGTATTGCTAATTTGCTTGCTTCCTATTGTTACTTGTGAATGTTTATGTGATTTGTGTCCTTTAGTTTCTTTCATTTTATGCACTTTATTATGTCCATGTAGACATTATTGTTTATCCATGTACTTTATTTCCCTAATGACATTTTGTTGCAAGATCTATTTGTGACTTACTACGTCTTTCTTTCATATTTATGCTACAATATGCCTTTATGTTGGTTGAGTATGAATTGCTTTCATTCATAATTTTTCATTCGATACATACAATGTGGCAAGTGCCTCAAGGTCAATGCAACCTTCTACAAACAGAGAAGGTGACAGTTGTTCAAGCACCTTGGGAGTAACATTTTAGATGGAGCAAAGGAGTTATTTTTCGTCACTGAGATTATTACACTAAACATGGCCCCATAAAGGTGGCCTCGTAATAACTCTTAGATGCAAGGCAGTGATTGGGTGGTTGAAATATTGAATGCTCACCCCCAAAGGGTTTACGACAACATTGCCATGACAAGACCCACATTGAACGCCTTAGTTGACTTACTAATGTCTCGTGGCCTACTAACATAGAGTGTACAATCACGTGTCTTTGTTATTGAGGACCTCGCCATGTTCATGTCGATGGTAGGGATGCACAAAAGATAATGTAGTACCATGGAGAGGTTCCAACATTCACTGTCAACGGTGAATTGCCACATAAGAAGAGTCTTACATGTGTTAGTCTGCTTGGTGCTTGAGATTATATCTAGACCATGATTTGATGAAATTCCACCTCAAATCCAGTTGAACTCTGATTTTTATCCTTATTTTGAGGTGCATTTTAGGGTTCAAAAGGAATTATTTTATGTAATTTTAATACAAATATTGTCACAACTCCATCTACATAACTGTATTTTAAATGAATAGGGAGCCATTGGAGCCATCGATGGCACTCTAATCATGGCATAGGTCCTACATAGGTGATAAAATGCATATAATATAGATCACACAATGGGCAAACTTGCCAAAATGTTCTTGCTATATGCGATTTTGATCTTATGTTTACATATGTACATGCCGAATGGGAGGGTAGAGCAAATAATTCATGAGTGTTGCTCACAGCAATTCAAAATGACCCATGGTTTCCATTTCCTCCACCACATTACCTATATGCTTCCTGAGTACCCCTATCGTGTCAATTCGTTATGAGTTCCATCTAATGATAGTCATATGATTAAAATGGTGTCATTTAATGCACAATCAGGTAAGTACTATCTCGTTGATGTTAGCTTTACAATCTATGTGTGCTTTCTTGCACCATACAATAGTCTCACTACCACTTGGAGGAGTTTAGAAATTATGTGGTATACAACAATCATAGAGAGATGTTTATCACGCCCATTCAAGACTCAAGAACCACATAGAACATACATTTAGAGTTCTAAAAAAGAGGTTCCCTACTCTCACTTGGAGTATGCCTAACTACATCAATCATCATAGGGACTAGATCATTGTTGCTTGTGTTTTACACAATTTTATTCATATGTTCAATTGGGATGATCAAATCTTTAATAAGCCATTTAATAAGCCATTGATCGAAGAAGAGATAGATTGGCATAAGTTAAGAAGAGATCAATGCACAAGCTGCTTTTATGGACCACATAGCATTGAAAATGTGGAATGACATACATATGATGATAGAAACTGTTTATGTAGTATGTATCATAAGGTTCTTACCATATTGTGCTCCTAATGTGTTTGATGTTTTACGCATTTATGTGTTAATGGGATATGGTTTGGTTGTTGTGTTGTATTGAATGCATTGTGAAATGTTGTTTGATTACATGTCTAGTATATTTTTTCTCCATTTATCATAATAATCATCAACATATTGTATGTAGCTTGTTTTTCTTATGTCAGTAGTGATGGGTACACACAACCCTCCCTTATATGTTTATGGAGTAAGACCGAGAGGGTATTTATAGCCAAAACACTTGCAAATTATGGTAGATTTTTTCTTTAGATGCCTTATAGGGATAATCATGCAAGTTCATTCATATGGGTGGACTCATGGTCTCAGTGTTGATAAGGTAGTAGAATAGCACTTCATTTAGTGGACCACAGTCTCAGTTAGATGTAGGTAGTTCTGCCTATCCTTCGTTAATGAGTGCACCCACGCGGAGCGACTTGCACGGTTGAGCTAGCATTAATACACCCTTGGGATAATCGCATGATACGTTTCATGACTTCATTGGATCATCATTACTACTCCCATTATGTGGATGTCTTATCTCTATGGTTATTGTCATTTTGGTCTTTCTAGTTGCTATACTGACTAAGTTACTAATGATATGAGATTTTTTTAAATAGTTATATTAAATATTAAATTGTGATTGATGTTTGAATCGTGGCTTAATAGACCTTGTGGGCACTATTGCAATTCCACCTGTACGAGTATCATGATTCTCTGCATATCATGTTACTAATGAACTCTGTAATATGTAACATTTAAAACTAGTTTGTATGGTATGATGCATTATATCCATTATTTGTGTAAATGTAGGTGTTGCTATGAGTCGACATTGATCATTAAATGCTCTTACTTCTTAGACCCCTAATGTGTGGGGACCAGAGGTGGAAGAGAGGTTTACCCACATGTTGCTTGATGCTAACACCATAGAATCCTTGACTAACGATATATACATCCAGATATGCATGCCAAAATTGACATATAAGTTGAGGTGGCACTTCCAACGGCCTTTCACCACAAACTTTGTTGTCGAGAAGTTCTATGAATTGAAGGATAGGTATGAAATGGTGATGTTAATCATAAAGCATCTAGGTGTGTGTTACAATTCACGTATATGTGAGATGGATGTGCCACATGATTTGCGTGAGAGGTTATATCAGGTATGGATAAGTTTGAAGTGTTGAATTAGTTCTTCCATTAGCAGTAATTTTGTCTATTTTTATGTGTACAATAATTTAGTAAATTAGTCAACTTAATTTCTTTTGCAGGAGAGGTTATATCGGGTATGGATAAGTTTGATGTGTGCATTATAATTCATGTCTTCATGTTTGCGATATTTTGAGCATGGGGAGCCACGCTATGATTTGTTAAATGAGATTTTTGCGGAGCCGATACCACCTGGCCATATGGGTAATCAAGACCATGTTGCTGATGATGGACCCCAGTTGGGTAGGGATTACCTTCACCCTATTGTTCTTGCGGATTCTAACACATTACGTACATCCTTTAACTACACGAGATCACATGACCTATATTCTCCCTAATACAATTAGAGGGGAATAGATTTTCGAGGCATGCTGCTCCAAGTATACCTCCCACACACATTAATGATCTTCACTATAGTGATAGGGCATCAGTAGATGGTCAGGGAAGCATATTGCATGGACTCACTCGACGATTTAGGAGAGCACGTAATTTCGGGTCAACTAGTACTAGTGGGGTCAGCACTGTGCGGTGCTAACCGCATAATCGACCATCCCCATAATATGTCATTTCTTATGAACATTTTCAAACTACCTCATGTGTTGTATGTTCAAAAATGAATTTACTAAACATTATCATAGTTGTAAAATAAACTTCTATTGTGACATTGGATAAAAGTGATTATGTCATGGTTCAACATTATCTTGCAACTTATCAAGTAACATTTTACGTATTTACTTATCGAGTACCATTTTACGTATTCCATCTAAATAAAATAATCGCATAATAAATTTTTTTAAGCTGCTTAAACAATATTTTTACAAATGAGCATAGTAATTATATATACCGTCTGAAGTTGTACTGTCACTATGTGAATTAATTAGATCAATTCGATTTTTTATCTTCCTTTTTCACTACATCGATTTACCAAAAATATAACACACATAAATTTATGGCAACTAATTTATTTACCGTAATAAATAACTACAAATTTGATTAAATTATCTGATGCATATTCAATAAATATAGTACTTACCTAATTTAACAATTTACAGATAGAATATTTCGGGGTTATTCATATACTTTATATTATAAATTCTTATTCATTAAAAAAATTAATTTAACTAATTAATCTACTTCATCTAATGAGTTAATTAATAAAATTTGTCATCTAACCAATTAAATATATATGCATAATTATATGTATTGTTAACTAAATATAGTAATATGCAAATAATTAATTTGCTCATTACAATCTATTTAACATAAACTTCCCAAATAATAATATGCTTCATATTATTAATTTAATATGTATATTTTGTTCATTTAACAAAGGCAAAAGCAAAAAATGTTTTGACTAATTAATGAATATTTTTCCAAAAGTAAATTACATCAAATGTGATTTGTACATTTACAAAAATTAAAAATATAAAAAAATATTAATTATACATCAATTCATTTCAATCATTTGTCAATCATTACATTCATTTATATATACACACACACATCATCCAACTATAAATACACATATATATACTACATTAAAAAAATACTATTTTACCCAAACACTCAACAAAAAAGTAATTGATTTGACCCCTATAGTAACCTTTGTCCCCTCACAACACAAAAAAAAAAAAAAAAAAAAAAAAAAAAAAAACAAAAACAAACACTTCATTCTCAATTCATTTTTTCTAATTTCTCAAAACAAAAAGAAACGCTTGGCATATTTTTCAAAACTTTTTCCTAAAACTCACCATTATCCTAAAATATTTTTCAAAAAGCAGCCAAAACACAAGATAACAAGGCGTTTGCTTAGTTACTTACATGGATAAAGATACCACTAAAAGTTTTGAATTTCATTATTGATAAACTTTATAATATAAAAAAGCATTGTGTTAAACTTGGATGAAAATATGCATTCAAATTGTGAATTATAAAGTTTATGTTTGAATTTTTTATATTCTAAATTTTAGCCCCCTCTAATTTTTTTCTTTTCTGGATCAATCCCACTTTGAAGCACATATAGCTCAATCAATTTTCTCATAAATTCATGTGAAGTGTTGAAAGATAATTAGCATTTCTTATTAATGTATTTGGCATATTTAGTACTAATTCAAAAAAAGGACAAAAAAAAAAAAAAAAGAGGATTCACCCAGTATTCAAAGACAATTATGTTTGTGTGTAAATCTGCATGTCGATGGTCTTCCTGCTCTTCTCTTCTTTATTTATTTTCCCATTTGTAAATTTACCTCTTTCATTACTTAATCAAACATGCAAACGAATAATTATTCAAGGTATTTCTTGATTAAAGATCTAAATAAACAACTGAAATGTAAAATATTAACCTGTTTGTGGGAAAGATAAAAATTAGACAGTAAAGTTTCCACAAGAAAAAGAGAGGGGAAAAAAAAAGAAGGTTGAAGAAACGTATGTGCTCTTCTTTCCACTTTGAGGGGTTCATTGGATCTTCCCAAAAATTCACCTTCGGAGGGCCACGATGATCTACATTACAAACACCAAAATAAAATAAAATAAAAGCAAAAAAAAGATAAAAAAAAAGGAAACCAAAAAGTGAGATCCCACATGAATTAAAATTGACTGAAAATTTAAGCTCAATCACCATAATAAAAGTGAACTAGGAGGGGAAAATTGGAAAACCTACCGTCCCCACTGGTGAGACGATGGCGCTGGATCAAGATTGAGGCTTGGGCGGAGGTGGCTGCTGATTTGGGAAAGGAGAGCCGAGTAAGGTGTGCAGGTTGGCGAGCCGCTGCTGTCCATGCTGCCACCCTTTTTCTCCAATTTGATTTAAGCTAGCAAAAGTTGAAAATGGAGTTTACAGAAAGTACGGAGAAACGTAGGAAAAATCGAGCGAGTGCGGAGAAGAGTCAAGGCTTTTCCCATAAGGACATCTAGAGTTTACAATTTGAACCAAAAATATTATGAATATGTCATTTTGGACCCCCAAATTTGAGGCCCGTTCGTATTTGATAAGTTCTAGCGTTCCACTATTATTTCATTATCAACTTCTAAAAAGGAAAAAAAATAAATAAATAAAGCTAATTCATTTTTGTAGTCCACTATTTCTAGTTTCATTTAGCAATGGCAAAGGGGCTAGAGAAAGCATAGGTCAGTTCGATAAATTAATCGATCAAATTGATCGATTAATTCATCAAAAACATATAAAAATTATTAACTATTTATCATGTGGAATTTTTTGGTTAATTGATGAAATTAATTAAAAAAATTTGATTTGATTAGGGTAATTTACAAATTGACTAATTTTTATTTGATCTTTTTTTAATATTATTATTCAACAACATAATATTATAATTGAAATAAAAATTTAACTATTGCAATTCAAGAAAAAAATAAGTAACCTAATCATTTTCATAATCATAATAAAAAACTTTCAATACCATGGAACAAATAATATGTATTCGTAAGTAGAATATATAAAAATTATCATACCCCTACCTTCACTTAGCAAACTTCTGGAGAAATTTTGAATATCTTTCAATTAGAGTATAGTGATGATGTTGAAAGTTGTTTATAGTTAAATGACAGTGTTTGGGTAGATTCGTTTAGAGAGGTCGAGTAGTCCAAGTGATGTTCTTCTTGAGGTTTGAGATCTGCAATAGCAATACACGTTAAACTAGTCGAGGTGTCCCTTACTAAAGCACTCCAATACTCAAGTCAGTTCTGGTCAAAATATGATAATTGAATAGAATATTGAGAGCTTATCGTATATTTGCTATTACTTGGAATGAGGGTGGTTCTGAGGTATTTATAACTTTTTCATGGTATGTGATTTGTCGAAGATGCCCTTATCAAGTGTAGTAGACTTTAGTCATTACTAGGAGGTTGATGGCCATTTCATATCTTAGCACTATTTTAGGTGGCACCATCTCATATTTTCTAGGGTGAACAGTACCTCTGGTAGGCACCTCACTATCAAAGGTGGTGGCAGGGTTGGTGGCAGTGATTGTACCGATTATCACGCATCATTAATATGGAGGCATGTTGTTTGTTAGAGTAATAAATACAATGTGGATCTGAGTCGACGCTGGAGTGAGTCATGAGGTCAATATCAATCGAACAAACCTAATTGATCGATTAGGGAAATGATAGAACATGCTAGAATAGATAAAACTTTTTGTTGAGTACGGTCGGTGACAGTATACGTGACTAGATAATTATTGTCGAATAGCTTTGCCCAGAACTAATGTTGGGCCTGTTAGGCTAAATGGTCCTATTGGGCTATCCCATATCATGGTCCCCCCTACTCGCGGTCCTGATCAAACTTGTTGATAAGTGGGAGCAGGGAGAACTTAGGCGGTTACAATAGTTACCCACATTTGATCGGGGTTTTACCAAATCGACCAAGGTTTGCGAATTCTCAACGAGGGTTTTTAAACTCTCGACCAGGGTTTGTGGTGGTTCTGTTGTATTTAATGCGCTGATTACTTTGTAGAATATGAAGCGTACGGAGTCAGGGTGTAATTATAACTGATGCTTGGATTCCTGCACACAAACACCAATAAATAATGGGGATATATGTCTTTATTTATACTTTTGTTGAATCCATATCTGGTTGAATTCCTATCTTTGAAGTTCTCCAACCTTTGTGCACTTAGAGTTTGCAAAATATCCACTGTAAGTCACTCTGCCCATTTGTTCTTTTCTCCCCTTTCTTTTGTGTAAAAATGTCTACCAATTTCGATAGCAAGGATACTATGTCTGAGAGTGTGGCCTATTAGGGAAAGACTGGGGGTGGAAGTGTATCTAAAATATCTTGTGAGAGTGAGCTAGGTAGTTTATCAAGTGATAGCTCAAGTTTGAGCAGTTCTAGTAGCTTGAGCCATGTGAGGATTATTTTTGAGGGTGATGCTGACCCGAGTGATGTTTTTACAACACGGGTCAACTATTCATCTTGGACCATTATACAAAAATAGCCTCCAAAATAACCCCCATCGACCTAATACAAATTAGGGTAATGTATCATATCTTCGAGAAATATGAGCAGTTAGTGCCAAGAGCTCGGGGTAGAATGCATCGATCTCTCCGGGGGGTATATAATGGTGTTTAAGAAAGGGTTAAGATGTAGCCTTAGGTTTCCTTTCGCGCAAGCAATAGTCAACCTCCTATTGGGCCTAGAAGTATGCATAACCCAATTGCTTCCCAACTGTTTCATCATCTTGTATAGTTTTGCCAAACTAATACACTTGTATAATCAACCCTCATCCTTTGCCAACTTTTCAAATTTATTTTACCTACCCATGTCGCAAAATTCGGGTTGTACTAAGGAGTTTGGTTTCTACTACTTGACTGCTCGACCTAGCAAAAAAGTTTTAGTATCCCCTGCCTCTTTCTACGGCTAAGAGTGGAAGAAACATTTTTTCTATGTTTGGGGGCTAGAGGTTTTTGCCATTCTGAGAGGTTACTAGAGGGAGCCTATGGAGATGCTTGGGGACCAAACACCTAGTTGGCCTAACACCTTCGTCCAAGATTTAGGCGAATTTGGGCATATGGAGGCCTCAATTCTGACTGAAGAAAGGTGTTTGGTAATGGCTGGCTTATCGCTGGCCCAACGTGACCTGTCTATGGGTGATCGACTAGGTAGAGATTCTTGTCGACCATTTTAATTGTGACTACTTATTTTTTTGCTCGACTCTGATGCTTGTTTGTTTTATTTGTGTATGCAGATTGAGAAGAAGTGATGGCTTGAAGTTGAATTGAAACTTAAGCTTGAGCTCTAAGAAATGAGAAACGCCATCGGGATGTTGCTACTTGAAGAGAAGGAGCTCCTACAGAACTAGCAGGTTCGATATGATCGACCTCAGCTCCTCCATCCCCACAAATTAAATAGATAGTTGAAATCGAATATGCTCATCAGGAAGAGCCTATCCCCAATAGCCCTGTGGGTCAGGGAAAAAGGCAAATTGTTGAGCAGGGAGGCTCAGCACCAAAAAAGGCTACAGGGGACAAAGGAAAACAAAAAGTAGCAACAGCTTACGACCTGTTTGAAAAACCCGGTGATGGAGTATTATTCCAACTCCCCCGATTGTTACCTCCTAGGTTCGCCACTGACCAAGCCCAGAAAATAACTAACTCATCCTCCATTATTCAGAGAGGAATGACTGGCGGGAATACTTTGAAGTGGCTGACGTTAGGGATTTTCATAGTCAACCAACGAAAATTGATGAGCTTTAGTCAGGTTGGGGTTCTTTGGGCATTGTTCTACTACTATAATATGATAAGCATTAGATTGATAATTTCTCATCAAAATTTTCTTTTGTTATAGCATTATGGAGTAACATTTTTATGTTCCAGGTGGGACAACTGGGCTACAATATTTTTGCCAGTCTAAGCTAACTTTAGCGAATAGAGAAACGTTGCAAGGAAAAGGGGACATGGAAACTTTTAAGGTGTAGCTTGAGTCTTCCCAACTCCAAGTCAAGCAACTGAATAAAAAGGTGGCTGATCTCTAGGAGCAACTCAACTCTAAAGATCAACAATTGGTTTAAGCGATCAAAGAGTGGAGTCAAATGGACTCCATAATAAAGAAGGCCCACTTAGACCTACAGGTGAGTTTTATTTCTGGTTGGGCTCAAGGCTGTGTAGAGATGATCAATGAGGCAAAGAAGGCCTTCACCTGAAACCTCCCGATGATGTAGTGCGAGGCGATCAAATAATTTATCCGTAGCTCTACTTTTCAGGATACGAATATGATCATGTCCCTTGACGATGCTCGTGAAGCATTACATAGGGCTGTGAAGCAGCTTGAGCACCTAGGATATGCTTTCCGACTTGAAGCTAAGAGTAGGATAAGCCCTACACTAAATGAGAAGCTAGAGCTTTATCCCAACCTTGAGGAAGGTAGAGTTGAGCAGGCCCCAAGGAAAAAAACTACGATCGTTATGTAGGATGAGCCCTTGATCGAAGCTTAGAAGAAGAAGGCTGAGTTTGATGTGAGGTTGGAATAGTTGGTCAAGGAATTTATGCTTGTTGAAGACCTTGTGCTATAGTTAAAGGAGGTAGAGATCGATGTGACGCAGTACATGCTATGCTCAACCAACTTCATAAGTGATGTCGCTGGGCCTTTTGAACTATCTTGAGCTGTTTCACCCTTACATGTGCGTTGTCAAAGTCGGACGCAGAATGGCTTGAGGGTAACCAGGTGGTGGTGAGCCAGAATTAAATTAGCTTTTTGCTTTTTTTTTTCTATGTAAAGATGATCAATCGATTAATGAATAAAGAAAGTTTTTCATTTCCATCTTGTTGCCTTAAAGATAGTTATTGAACCTCATCATATTTGACTTGATTGTCATACTAATATGGAGAATACCTGATAAAATATTTGATAATCACCATCATAATAAAGAAAATCTAACAACATTGTTGTCGATTTTGTTTCATGTTGTTTGACGTATAATAATTCATTTACACGACTGAGTCATCAATTTTTAATACCACTTGGTTGACTATTGGATTTAGGTAGAAAACTAGGCAAAGCCATCTTTTTGTCAACTACAGGGTTGATGTGAGTCCATTAGCATGATGCTATTTATCCATCGAATGCGAGGTTGATGGAAATATGCATTGCAGCTTGGACCTGCTTAAGTAGCGGCAAGGAGCTGTTAATTCATTGACTACGTGTTTGACTATGGTTTTGGCAGCATGAAGCTGCTTGAGTAGCAGTGAGGGACTACTTATTCATCAACTATGGGGTCAACTAGGGACTTGGTGGCATGAAGCCGCTTGAGTGGCATCTAAGGCCTACTTATTCGTCAACTACAGGGTCGACTAGGGACTTGGTGGCATGAAGCTACTTAAGTGGCAGTGAGGGGCTGCTTATTCATCGACTATAGGGTCGACAAGGAATTTAGTGGCATAAAGCCACTTGAGTGGCAGTGAGGGACTACTTATTCGTCGACTACGTGGTCGACTAGGAATTTGGTGCTTGTTGAGTACAATTATGACAATGCCTACAAATTATAGTGATATTGTTGGGACTTTATTCAAGCCAGAGAATTCAAAGATAAATACAACATAATTCTAAATGTAAAATCTTCTTAGGTTGATGGCGTTCCATGGGTGGGGGAGTTCCTCTTCTTTCATACTGGCTAGTCTATAGGCATTGTGCTTTGATACTTTAACAATAGTGTACGGTCCTTCCCATTTTGGGTTGAGTTTGCCAACATTTTTGGAGACTTCTACCTTTTTAAGAATGAGATCTCCGACCTTAAAATGATGCAATTTGATCCCTTTGTTATAGTTCTCGGCCATCTTTGACCTATAGCGCTACATAGTATTTAAGCTAATTGGCAATACTCATCGATTGTTTTGAGGTCGAGTTTTTTCTCTGACGTGTTTCTTAGTGGATGGAAATGAATGACTTGATTTGTGTGTTGGATTAACTCTGAAGGGATGATTACTTCAGACCCATAAACGAGATTGTAAGAGATATGACCAGTAGCTGTTCAAGGAGTTGCCCTGTATGCCCATAACACATTGGGTAGGTCATCTGCCTAATTCAAGCTAGTGTCCTATATCCTGACTTTCAGATGATCGAGGATCGTTCTATTGGTTACCTCTATTTGGCTGTTCCATTGACGATTGCCTACTGAAGTAAAGTGTTGTGTGATCCCTAAGGCTTCGCACCAACCTCTAGTGCTTTTGCTCTAGAATTGAGTGTCGTTATCTAAAATACGGACTTTGGGCAAACTAAAATAGCAGATGATATTTTTTCATATGAAACTCTTAATGGCTGCATCTGTTATTTTAGAAACAGCTTCAGTCTCGACCCATTTAGTAAAATACTTAACTGTGATGATTATGAATTTTTGTTGCCCCATCAATCTTGGCAATGAGCCTAAAATATCAATTCTCCACTGATCAAACTGCCAAGAAATTTGGACATTGACCATTGGAGCTATGAGTTGGTAAGGCAAATTTGAATAGACTTGATATGATGTATATTTGTGCACAAAATCCAATGAGTCTTTCTATAATGTTGGCCAAAAGTATCCGCACTTGATTATTTTGTGGGCCAGGGAACTTCCTTTAAAATAGTTGTCATACATACCTACATAAATGTCCTGTAATACCTCTAGAGCTTGATTGGGGTTTAGGCACCTCAAAGGGGGTCCACAGATTGACCTCTTCTACAACTGACCATGCTCATCGAGTGTAAATTTGGAGACTTGACCTCAAAGGTGTCGAGCTTTGTTCCTATCCTTGTGGATGGTGCATTGGCTTAGATATAGTTTTATCGAGACCTACTAAGAAGCTGTTGTCTTCTCAATGCTCGTTATCAAAGTTTCCTCATAGGGTCCACTTGATGGTTTATCATAGACCAAAAATGTGATCTTCCTGTCCCTTGTGCCTCTGGTGGAGTTGGTAAACTTCGAGAGAGCATCCACCTACTCATTCTCAGATTGAGGAAACTAACTAAGAGTGAACTTTTTGAATAATTGTTGCAACTTTTTTACTTCGGCCAGGTACCGATTCATCATCAAGTCCTTGGCTTTAAAATGTTTGTCGATCTATTCTGCTACTAACTGGAAGTCTATAATTGCGATTAGGTGCTCGACCCCTTGATCGAGCGCCATTCTTATCCCCGTGGGAGGGGACTCTACCTCATTATTTGTGACTGCATAATCCAATTTTATTGTAAAATCATATTCCTCTATATCTGGGGAATGGAGAGCAACCCTACTCCTCCTCCAAATGTGGTCGACGATCCATCGACGTATAGGGTCTAAACAAGAGGGGCTTGGAAATGTTTCTTAGGTAAGTCAACTTGCTCAGCAATGAAGTCAGCCAAAACCTATGCTTTGATGGTTGTTTGGGGCTAAAAAGTAATATCAGATTTTCCCAGTTTGATTGTCCATTTAGTCAGTCTTCCAGATGTGTCTGGCTTCATCAATACTTGCTTTATCAGTTGGTTGGTCAGCACTATGATAGCATGAGATTAAAAGTACAATCGCAGGTTTCGAGTTGCAGTTACTAATGCTAAGGTAAATTTCTCAATATTCAAGTAATTATACTTTGACCCTTGGAGGGACTTACTGCAGTAGTAAATTAGTCGATGACTGTTATCTCGGGTCGAAACTAAGATTAAGTTGATCAATGCTTCAGAGACCGCTAAATATATCTGAAGCACTTCTCTTAATTTAGGTTTTACAAACATAGGGGGTGATGCTAAGTACTGCTTCTACTCGACTAGCGCCTGATCGCACTATTTACTCCATTAGAATTCTGACTTCTTGGCATTTTTGAGAATTTTGAAGAAAGGTAAACTTTTATTGGCCAATCTTACAATGAACTTTCCTAAGGCTATAATCTTCCCAACCAACCTCTGAACATCTCTAACTATTCTCGGAGGGATGACATCGAGAACAACTTAAATTTTCTACGAGTTTGCCTCAATACCTCTTTGGCTAACCATGTAGCCTAAAACATTTCCTCCACGGATTCTGAATGTACACTTATTTGGGTTCAACTTTGAACCAAACACTCTTAGGATTGCATAAGTATGATTGAGGTCGAGCAAGTGATTTTAGGCTTTTTCTATTTTTACAATCATATCATCGACGTAAACCTCCATCGATTTCCTAATTTCATTTTTGAACATAAAATTGATGAGCCTTTGGTAAATTGCTCCAGCATTTTTCAATCCAAAAAGCATGATCAAAAAGCAGTGTAGCCCATTAGGAATAACAAAGGAAGTTTTATCCCTATCCTCGGGAGCCATGAAAATCTGATGATAACCTTGAAATGCATCCATCATGCTCAATAACTCACAACCAGCTGTTGAATCAACTAATATACCTATTCAAGAAAAGGGGGCAAGGATCTTTAGGACATGCTTTATTTAAATCCGTGAAATTATTACACATCCACGATTGCCCCTCATTCTTTGGGAGTAGTATAATATTACAAAGCTAAGAGAGATTGAATTTCTACAATATAACCAGTGGCTAGGAGTTTTCTGACATCTTCCTCGATGATCTGCGTCCTCTCAGCATTAAATGTCCTCATCTTTTGTTTGACTAATTTGTACAAGGGGTCGACATTAAAGCATTGCATGATGATGTTGGGGTCGATTCACTGGAGGTCGGATGCTTTTCATGTAAAGATATCAATATTCTTTCTCAGGAAATCGAACATAAGATACTTTAGGTGGGGGCCAATATCTATTTTGATATAGGTCATCTTGTCGGGATTTTCCTATTCGAGCTCGATGGTCTTAAATTTTCCAACGGGCTCCACCTTGGTATCTTCCATGTGGTAGGTTGACATAATTGTATGGAAGTTATTGAGAGCGAGTTGACCTATGATAATGTTGTAAGCGAATGGGACATCAACCACCAGACAGTTCACCATCAAAGTTCTCCTTCGAGGAGCCTCCCCAAATGATGTTGACAAGTTGATGGACCTTTTCAGGATGATTTCTAAACCCCTAAATTCGACCAATGGTGTTCACACAGGTTCAAATTTTAGCTAGCCCATATTCAGTCTTTTCAAGGTGGAGAGAAAGATGATGTTGGTCGAGTTGCCATTATCAACCAGGATGTTGCGTACTTTAAAGTTGGCAATCTCAACAGAGACTACCATAGGACAGTCTGCTTTATAGTCGATATTCCTACCCTTGAGATGGGCCAAGTCACTGTCAGTGAATGAGATGGGTTTTGCACTTATCATGAGGTGGAATGTTGTCTTGATGGGCGAGACTTTAGTCAACTTGAGCCTCCTCTAGGTTTGCCTTCGGGCAGACTTCGAGTTCCCCCCAGTGAGACCTCAATTATGTCAATTACTCCTCGAATAGGCATGTGATCCTCATGGGTGGGTTTCTTTTCTTTATCCTCCATTCTAGGGCTAACCAATCTTTCTCTACAGGGAGTCTAATTTGTTTTGCCCCCTTTGACCTGGGTGTCCGTGGCTATATACTTCTTGAGGTGGCCCTACCTGATCAGCCTCTCAATCTCATCCTGGATGTTGAAATACTCATTTGTATCATGCCCTTTCTATTTGTGGAAGTGGCAATATTTCTTGAATTGTTTCGTTTCCTCAGTCTCCATTAGCTTCCTTAATTTCTTAAGGAGGTTATCATGTTAGATAGCATACAGGACCTCTCTCCTTGAGATGCTCAGAAGCATATAATTTTGGAAGCACTTTATGGGAGATCGACCTTATTTTTTATGTTTCTGGTCGTCTCTCTCTTTTTCCTTCTTGTTGACCTTAGAGGATCCGAACTTGAGCATGTTCATCTTCTCCTTGGTCATGTACGTCTCTACTAGGTTGAGCAATTTCTCCATCAACCTAGGGCATTCATACATCAATGCATTGGCACATTTCTTATGTCTGAGCCCCAAGAATAGTACATCTATCAGGAACTTGATCTTGGGATTATCTATCTTAAGGACTTTTGTGTTGAATCTGGTAAAGAAATAACATAGGAATGCCCTCTCACTCTGTTTAATGGTATGGAGATGGGTGTGGGGGAATTTCACCTTTCTCCTACTGGCAAATTTGTGCAAAAATTTATCACACAACTGGTCATAAGAGTAAATCAACGATAGCTCAAGCTTCACAAACTAGTCGAGCGCGATGCCCTAAAAGGTGGTCACCAATATTTTGGCATAGATGTGTTCTTTTTGTCCGTATAGCTGCATTAGGTGTTTGAACTGTATTAGGTGCTCGTTAGGGTCCGTCAAGCCATCACATCTTGGTAGATCAATTAGGACCTTCGCGTCGACAGCAATGTATTTATTGACAATATCTTAGATGAATGGAGATCTTTTCTCCTGATGAGATCTCTGAGGGCCCTCCAAATTAGGCGCTCTTTCTATATTTCTCCTCGAGATCTCATTGAGACACCTATTTAACTATTGGACTTGATGGAACACTTTCTCACATTTCTCTTGATCTGTGAGAGTGCATTTCAGTTGAGACATGGCCTTGCACGCTCGACCGTATCACATTGCGGGGCTCAAATGGGCCGAACTACGAGGTCTATTGATTCTCCCATGTCTTTATGGTAGTTACACTTGGAGCGCTTAACCCTATAGCACTATGGGGCTCGATTAGATCAAACGCGATCTACTGAGTCAGCAATATCTTTTTGCAATTTTGGTCACCTTTTCTCCTCCTGGGGGTGTCTGGGACTAGCATCAGGTTGGGTAGGCGGCCGCCTGGATTCTTGGCGATCGTGGTTGTCCCTAGAGGACCTTTTTTCTGGAGGAGACTTTGTAGGGTGGCACTGGCGGTTGGGGCGGGCACTGTGGTGTGCCTATTCAGTGCATCGGATAGCTGGGCTGAGATTTAAGCAGAGATTTGCTAGCTTATTAGCTACATTAACTAGGGCATAGTTAATGTCACCATTTGCTCCTGAGGGGCGCTGGGGCCTAGAGCATGTGCACTTTGCTGGGACGAAAGGGGAGGTAGAGACGTGGACCACCTATTCTTCTCCTTTCCTAATGTGGCTCTATGTGGGTTTACTATTCTTTCATTGCAATCTCAAGCTTCCCATAGACGGCGCCAAAAATAATGAGGTTGAAAGTCGTTTATAGTGAAAGGGTAGTGTTTAGGTAGATTCGACCAGAGAGGTCGAGTAATCCAAGTGATGTTCTTCTTGAAGTTTGAGATCTACAACAATAATACACATTAAACTAGCCGTGGTGTCCTCTGCTAAGGCACTCTAATACTCAAGTTAGTTCTGTTCGAAATATGATAATCAAATAGAATATTGAGAGCTCATAATATATTTGGTATTACTTGGAATGAGGGTGGTTGTGAGATATTTATAACCTTCTCCTAGTGTGTGATTTGTCGAAAATGCCCCTATCAAGTGTAATGGGCTTTAGTCCTTATCAAGGGGTTGATGGTCATTCTAGATCTTGGCACTATTCCAAGTGGCAGCATCTCATGTTTTCCAAGGTGAATAGTACATTTGGTAGACGCCTCCCTATCAAAGGTGGTGGTAAGGTTGGTGGCAGAGTTGGTGGCAGCGACTGTACTGACTGTCATGCATCATTAATGCCAAGGCATGCTGCCTATTAGAGTAATAAATGTGACGTGAATATGAGTAAGTGTCGGAGTAAATGATGAGGTCGATATCAATCAACAGACTTAGCTGGTCGATTAGGGAAATGGTAGAATTTGCTAGAATGGATAAACCTTTCTGTTGAGTGCGGTTGGTGATAGTATACTCGACTAGATAATTATCATCGAATGGCTTAACCTATAATTGATGTTGGGCTTGTTGGGCTAAATGGGCCTAATAGGCCATCCCATATCGTATAGTAAGAAAAATATAGAATTAAATGGATTCAATCCAAAAATTAAAATGTTATTTAGCTGTGTACATATCTGCATAAGTAGTTTTCTAATAAATAATTTAGCAAAAATACAATCAGAACTCCATAAATCTAAAGCTACTCCTCGTTATTTTTAGTGCCCATATGCTTCTTCCCATAGTTATATAATTTGTAAAGAAAAGTCCGAGCGACCCACACAATGGTTGAGAATTTATTAAAATTAGGACAAATTGATCTTTTTATAAAAATTAACCGAACCATTTCGTTAATCACAAATTTATAAAGAAATTAACCATTAACCAAATTAAAAATCAGTTGGACAAGACGATTTGGTAAATTGGGTTTCAATTCGATCGGTTAATCAATTCTTTTAGTTAATGAATAATTGTTCACCCTTAAATGGGGTAGCGTTGGGAAAAATTTGTAAAATTCAAGACCCGCCTCATTAAAATTTTTAAGAACCCAAGAGCATCTTATCTTGAACCTAAATCTTAATGGGTTGAACTTGTTAGACTTGTCGGACCAATTTTATATATTTAAAAAAATAAAAAAATATTTTTTTTAAAAATAATATATTATAATTTTTTAAATAAGAGAAATATTATTATTAAAAAATAATTAATTATTTAAACATTTTATATGTATATTTTCGTTTTTGAAAAATTATAAATTGTAAAATTGTTGCTACTTTGGTATGCATATTTAATGCATAAACTATTTATAATGACAATATTATTAATATTATATAAAACATGTATTTAATATTAAACATTTTTCAAATTTATATGAATATACTAATAATAAATAAAATTAGTATATATATAAAATTCTAATAAGGTGGGTTTGGGGCAAGTTGGGGTTTAAAATTTAAAATTCAAAACTCATCCCAAAATCATTTATACTTTCAAAATTTGCTCCAAGTGGGGGTGAGTCTAAGGTGGGTTCAAGTTTTACCCAAGCAAAACTCCAATCTATTGCCATTCCTAATTTCATTGTATTTCATTTCTTCACTTAAATACTTTATTTTAGTCGTTTATTTTCATAAATCATTTCACTATATTTTATAACCTCACAAAAACATTAGTAATGTTTAGTTATGTTTTATGTTTGATTTTGATATGTGTTTTGGGGAAATGAATATTGTAAGTGGGATTGGAGAATGTAATACATTTTTTATTGTATTTTGGGGAATAATTAAAAATTTATTTTGAGAAGTTTTCATATATTTTTTATGTTTTGAGGGAAGACATCTTTTACTATAGCGATCAAATCAATGCTTTTTTATTAGATTTTTGGAGTGAAAATAAAATTGAATAATTTTTATTTTTTATTGTAAGAATAATATATATGTATATATATTGAAGAATGGAAATGTTTTAGAGATAAAGAAAGATAGAAGAGAATATTTTAGAAAAAACTATTTTAATATTTTAAAAGAAGAAACATGAGTGTATGTTTAATTATATTTCCCCAAAATAACAAAACACTTCCATTAAAATTGACGAGACATCTTTGAAATTGAATGGGTTATTTCAATACGTAAAAGTACCATTTATAAATCACAATGATTTGATTTAAGTCTCTCAATAGATAAGTCATCACTCTATTGAAATATATATTAAAAAATATCTAAATAATAAGATCATGTATTTTACACTATTATAATCAATATAATTTATATATTGAAAGAGTTTTTTTAGTATGCAATACAAAAAAATATTACCTAAATTTATTTTAGTAATAGCAATTTATTTTAATCATTTAGTATAATCTAATTAATCTATACATTTAATTTTTAATATACAAAATAAATAAAAGGGAAAAAATAGTAATCTTTTGCTCCTCTCTTTGATATTGAATTTTTTTTCTTTTTTCTTTTTAACTGTATTATTTCCCTTGTGTTATTCGTATAATATTAAAGTAAATATCTTTAAACTAGTTGAAAATTAGTATTTTTATATAAAAATTAATAAGTGGTTTAAATTATACATATATTGAAATTTATTAATAGTATACGTCTAATTCCGATGTAAGTGTCTTTAAGTTAATTGAACTAAATTTGAGTATTAAGGTAATGAGTAATTTTTGAATGTATGGTATATGAGTATTTTTGGGTATAAATTTTATCCAAATTAGTGATGGCAATGGGGTGTGGCTATTAAAACCTGAGACCCGCCCAGTTAAAGTTTTTATGGATTCAGGACTGACTTCACCCCAAACTCGAGAGCCAACTTGTTGGATTGGCTAAACCAACTAAATCCGTTTTACAAGCTTAAAATATTAAAGTTACATATTTTTAAAAAAGAATATTATAATAATGTTGTGAATTTGAGAATATTATTAACAATAAACTAGCTATCCAAAATTTATATATGTATATTTTAACAAAAATTGCTAAGATCTTGTTACTGTGATAAATTGAATACATAGATATAATATTGTAATGGATTGATTTCAAGTTGACCCTGATTCTAAAATTAAAATTTAAGACTTACCCTAAAATTCATTTATTGTTTCAAAACCCATCTCAAGTGAAGTACATTTGAATTCTACATAAAATTATTGCCATAACTAACCCAAACCCATCGTATCTTTATTGGTAGAGTCTCCGTTTAGAAATTTTATGTAACAACCCCAACAGTGGATATGAAAGTTTAAAATAATTTAGAATTTAATAAATTGAATCCTCGTATTGAGAACTAAAGAAAAATAACAATAACAAAATCAAAATGGGCCTTGAAAAAATTGTATTTAAATTAATTAGGGTCTTAATGAGACATTAGGAAACTAGGAGAACCAAAAAAATTAACAAAATGGGGCTTGATTGCAAAACTTGCACAGCTAGGCAGGTCAAGTATAAATAAGAAGAGCTGGCGATTAGGATCAAATGTGAGGCATTTAGAAGTTGGCGACCAGATTGAAAGTGGAGGGAAAGATTCCGCGGTCAGTTTGAGATTTAGAAAAGTTGAAAAATATAAAAGAACACCCAATTCTTGTTAAAAGCCCGGCTTTCCTCCTTCCAAACCACACCCTCCTAGCAATCGAAAAACAGAAAATTGAACGAGCCATTACCTCCCCCACATCGAGAGGAGCATTTTGACATAAAAAACACCTTGAAACAACTGGGGAAAAAGAGAGAAAATGGAGGCCGGAGCAACGGTGGTGATGGGTTGCCAGTTTTCGATGGCTAAAGCTTGAGATTGAGCAAGAGGTTTTGACGGGTTCAACACGGGAAACACTCTGGTTGCTTCAATTTCGTGATTTGACCATCGAAGGAGAAGAATCGAAAGTGGTGGTAGCGGCGTTGGGTGGTGCTGCGGTGATTTTGCTGAAATTGACTGGCGACTGTCTACCAAAGGAAGAAATTGAGGTGGGCATTTTATTCAACATGAGGGGACATGCCGATTGGTGATGAGGCAACCCAACTCCAGCAGGAATGTAGTGGCACTCTGGGAACTGCAAGACAACATTTTTGGGGTGTTGATCCAAGTGCATGCGATTGGTTTCATTTCGTGAATTGATTCCGGACTCAGTTGGTTTGGTAAAACTCCATCTAATGAATTGAATTATTTCCTAATTCGATTCACTAGAAAGCTGATGTGAGCTCAGGATGAATGGGCTGAATTGTCAATTGTAGACTAAAATTGTTGGACAAAATTTTAATTATAAGACATTGTTGGCTAGAATGGAATGAAAAACCTAATTAATAATTAATTAAGTCAAATCAATATGTTAGGAAATGGAAATTGTGAAATAGGAATGAAAATTGACTATCATAGAGGAATGTACTAAATTTATGTGCTTAGACTAACTTTATTAGTTATGGACTACAAACTCAAGCAACAATTTGATATGTTAATAATGAAACTAAAACGTAGCCTCGGAATTGATATAATATGTAATTAATATTATTTGACTGAATTGGTGTGCTTAACAAATCAAAATTATAAATTAAGATAAGAATTGATTATTATAGTTAAGTATGCTAAATTGGATAAAATAGACTTCAACCTCAACAATAGAATAGAACTTTTGATCACCTAAGCAAGCTTGTTATCTAGCAAACCTAATATTTAGATTTAGAATAGACGGTCAGAAAGAAGAAAGCTATTATATTTGAATATTTCTATGTGGATATCAAGAAAAAATGGAAACTCGCAAATAAATAAATGAACAAATATCACTAAAATGTTCAAATAACCATAGTTATTGGTGCTAGATGTTATTCGGCAATGTCAGTACTTATATCGCATGTTGGTTGATAGGTAGCAAGGACCTAAGCATTCTTGGCCAGTAGAGGACTCCTGTTGTGGAAGTAGGATTTCAGGTGAGGTTATTCTTATTTATTGCTGGGGAAAATATATATATATTTACATATGTACATTATAAGTATTTGTAATATTATTTGTTTCTTGACCTATCTATTCTATCGTAATATTGTTATATGCCTTTGAAGTTGGCATTTGACCTTTTTAGATCCTCTTTGAACTGTAATTGAAATTATTTCATTGATCATACCTTTATTTTGGGTTTAATAGTGCCTTTTCAAGTCTTTCTGTTGAAATTTGAGATCATATTGAACTTTCTAATATTGTTTTGCTCTCATTAACTAATTTGATCACTGTTATATTGTTTGAGTTATTGTTATATTTTATTATTACTTGAGACGGTCTTGCTAATTGATTTATTGTTTTTGAGACTCATTGCATTCGATTGTTATTTGATCATAACATCGTTAACTTAAAAATTGTTATTGCTATTGGATTTAGTTAATGAGACTTTTAGGTACGCCTTTGAGAAGTTTAGACTGAGAGGGACACCATGGGAAGTTCCGCCTAAAACTATGTTTGGAAAGATGATCTGTGGTATCTGGCTGATGGAAGCTAGTTTCCAAACTAGTACCTACTATTGATCCTATCTCACAGATAGTTGGAGGTTAACTATCTGTCAGTGAGGAATCAACATGTGATTGACCATGCCATACTAACTGATTGTCCGAGTTGAGCACTCAAAATTTGGAGGGATAAGGGATTGTTTCGCATTGATCTTTGAGAGTTATAGGTTGGAGACCCTTCCCCAATAGCTCCTAATGATATGTCATTATTTATCTCACATCATCGATGCATTCCTAACTTTGTTATTAACATCTATAGGTATCAATTCCTCGTGACTTGTACTTGGCTTCATGCGAACATTATATGAATACTTTTCTTTGCATTAATTCTTTCAAAGAATTTAAGTTACTTTTCTCTTATTTGATAATTTTATGTTTAAACTAATTATTGTTCACCTTACTAAGTTGTTAGGACTTACGCCTCTTGTGTTGTTTCTTTTCTTGCCCCAGATTGAAAGTTGGTTAGATGAGATGCCATGAGCATGAGGAATATGTATATATGTGCTGCAGGCACAAATGAGATTAGAAGTGGTAAGCTTAGATTGTATTGTAAATAGAAACTATGCTATTCGGGATAATCAAAATGTTAGTACTGGTGGATATAAGATTAAAGTGTTGAGGTATTGAAGAGTTTAATCTTCTCTATCTTCAGGTTGTTGTGGAATTATTGAAAATGGTCAAAATTTGGGATGCCCTTTTATTTTAAAATTTTGTGAATAAGAAGAGAGTAGCACCATGGCCCAAAGCAGACACCTCTCAAACAGTGTGCTACATTTTATTTCTTTTTAAGTTAAAGTAGAGATTATCCTACCCATTGATATGCTTAAACTTTAGTATTCTGTTCTAATTTACTCATTCAAAAACAATACACTAACTATAATTAAGAAATTAGTTGAGTACAAAAGTAAAGAATTTCTACCAACTTCTTTACAAATAATCAAATTCATATTAGGTTACTTGTGATATGTTACTTCCTGGAGAGTATAAAATTCCTACTTACTTCAAACATTGTGAAATCATTTCATCAAAAATTTAGGTAAACTTAGATTTTCTTTTGTATAATATATGTGATATGAAATAATATGACCTTGATGGAAAAAAAATAAAAAAAATAAATAAAGTGGCTCAATCAAAAAATATATATAGTTAAATAAAAAGCTAGTGAGAACAACAAGTTAAGCCTATCAAGATGGGCATCCAAATATAAGTGGGTTGAAGCCTACTAAGCACGTAGCCACTATAAATGTTAGCTTTCAAAGTATAAATGGATAGAAAAACTTTTTATAGAAAAAACTCCAATCTCTAACTCTACGCAAGCACATTCCAAGAGCAGAAATCCTTCTAAACTTGCCAATTTTTAGAAAAGGCTCAACTCTATTTTTGTGCAGCATCATTATGGCATTGTTAATGGTAAATTCCTATCTAGAACGAAGAATGTTGAAGAGGCAAATGAGATCCAAAGCCCAAGATTACAATGCCCAAGCCATACCAGGTAGTGAGAACATAGGAACAACCCACTTTAAGAGCAGTCCTATCCGACATAGGAGACAACACCTTAAGCACATTTCTTATCAAAAGAGAGATCTCACACGACAGGCTCCACCCTTAGAGGACAAGTACTGTAGATACCTCATGAAGCATTGATCACACTATTAGTGAATGTACCCATATAAGTTGTGGCTATACGGTCATGTAATATGCTAAAGGCTACCACCATTAGAAGTAACCTTACTCCTCTTGTTAGAGTAGGGAAACCTATCGTCCCTGGAGAGGATAGAATGAAAGACGAATAACGAGTGAGGATACTGTTCTTTCTTCACATCAACAAATAAACATGTAGTCCTCCTTTTGAGTTGAGCAATCACAACAATTTGGTGGCTAAAATCAAAGTTCAAACTCACACAGCTATGCTCAAACTTAAAGGAACATAAAATGAGTGTCTCCTATTTATTGTGGCCCTTTTAAGGTGTAACCTTTCTACTCAGTCATCTTGGTAAAGCTGATCTCCCTTGTCATGAAGGTTGCTGACCTTGTAGAGTTTAATGGAGTTAAAGATCTCCAAGAATACTTAAATTACTACATGGCATGCCTAGAGTCGTATGATTAGTGGAGCGTGTTGGAACTCTTACTGAGCATCATACCATAAAGTGTGGACATAGAAAGTTCAAGAAGCCCATAATAGGCAAGTACTCGACCACTTTATAGAAGCTCTTAATTCAAGCTATGAGTGCATGCATATTGGAGAAATTACAACTTTTATAAAGAACTATAAAGGTGATGCATAATTTTAGAAGGTAAGGTGAATACCCAGTAAGAGGCAACCCAAGAACGCCTCATAAAAATAGCAGATGATCCTAAGAAACAGAGTCCATAGAACTATCATCACTCCTATTGCAATAGAAGATAAATTGCTAAAAAATATAACTATCGAAGGGTGAGATTGAAAGATAAATATAGTGAGAGTAACCTGAGGGGTCACCAATTGATAAAAAGCAACCCCACCCTAAAAAAATAATTCAAATTAGGGGTCACCAAGCGATAAAAGGCAACCCCCCTAAAAAAAATTCAGACTAGAGTTGAGGTTAGAGCTTAAAAGAGGGCTATAAAGTAAACACTAGCCTTTATCTAATGCGAAAGCATGACCCCCCAACATTGGATGTCACCTTCAGAGATAGATACTTGGAGACATGAAAAGACAAACATACCAATGCCCTAATAATAACATGAGGCTTCCTGAAAAGCACATGATCATACCCTTGAATTCAATCATCAAACCCTCCACAAGCATATGGTTAATATGTCACCTCTTAGTGTAATAATTCATTTTGTGTCCAATTATAAGACCTCTTTAAGTGAGGTTTAGACTTTGATGTTATCAAAATGCTTAGTATCAGCAACAAAGACCTTAAAATGAAGCCACAATTAAACTCTGCTACATCTTTTTTTACTGGCATTAAGGTCCCCTAAATGGGCTCATTACGAGATGTCACTATAATACTTGATTTTCATAAACCCTCACTAGTGTGGTACCTAATTGCATTCAAAGTAAATGACTAAGAACCACAATGTTACCTCATCAATCAGGCACCCTACAAATTTTACCTTAATTGATCAATCATTATGAGAAGATTCCCTATTGATATTCACTCATACTCTTATGTGCAAATTGACGTGTCTTGTAACTTTCAAAGAGACTTGTGACAAGACTTGAAAAGAAAAGGCTTCTCACCTTATTCATACTCCATCATTGTGCGTTAAGCTCACAATTGAAAGTCATTCATTTAGTTAAGTATATGAACATAGATTAATGAATAAAGAACTTCCTCAGGCCAAAATAGAGTAAACATTGACAATGATATAAAACATAGAAAAGCATCTGGCCACGTGAGTAGAAATGCCTAATCTAAAGAACCTATCTACTCCTAAGGAGTTTATCAATAGGATCCTCCACTATGGCATTTGTGCTAGTCTCAAGTATCCCTCTAATCTTTCTAATCAGAAGATTGACTATAATAGTTAGGCCTAACATCAAAAAGCCCTCAATTGGGTACTATCTGGTGTTACTCAAAATACAATAATAGCCTTTGATTTGCTATAGATCATTGTCACCTCCACCTTAACTGTTTCCAAGAAATTATCAGAGCCATTGAATTTTTTAACTATATCCTCACAAATAGTACTAATAAGTATCTTCCCAGTGGAAGACTCCATAAATTTCTTCTTGATCTTTACCTCTTTTGTGTATCAATCCTTTAGGTGCTTATGCTCCTTAAGTAGCTTCGTGAACTCTTCCTCCTTCTACCCTTACTATCAAGCTAATTCAATAGCCTCATTTATAAATCATAATATCATTGCCACTGCACTCTCTACTCGACGAGACATGTACACAATCAAGTTCCAAGCTTGCGCTTAGAAAAGTATAAGGCATAGAGATAAAAAGATTATACATAACTGCAAAATGAATAAATATACAAAACAAACTAAGTGTAGTAATAAAATACTTACTTGTATGAAGTCCCTAGTGATTATCTTAGTTAATTGAGAAGAAGAGTATAATTCTAACTTCGCTTAGTCATACTTACTCACTACACCACGCATGATATTAATGTTGAAGGTTGTCTTGTCTATAACCCTATGAGAGTCAGCGCTGCAGCTTAGGCATAAGCTATAGTGAAAAAGTCCATTACCTCACCAACATGGAGAGGACAAATTGACTGCAAACAAGTGCCTTTAGTGGTTGATCTGTATGTACACTTTTTTACTGGCCAATAATCACCATCTCAGGATCCTTGACTGCATTGGCTTGACGCACCACCAAAGGCGAAAAAATACGCGACTTACTTAACTACTGATATGGGGGGTTTGGGCACCGCCGAGATGGTGATACCTTCTTACAGTGCTGCTTTGCTATGCGTCTCTCATTTTGCATCTCCTAGCATGGGTCCTTGCTAAGTATTTTTCTTAATGGTAAAGAGAAAAATATAAACATAAGTATTAATGAGGATGCAAATGTTCAACAACTCAACCATATAGACAAGTAGCTAATTAAAACAAAAATATGCTAAGTACTACTTGGAAATATATAAATGGCATAAAAAAAGGGTACTTGAATAACCCTAAATCCTTAAGAATATTACGAAGGTCACAATGAATGAACTAAAGAAGGAGAGTTGCTCCACTTAAGAGAGGTGTCCTAACTCTTATCATGAACAAAAAAGTGCCTATACTTCTAAGGCCTTCACAAAGAAAACAATCTACTTAAAAACTTGTTATTGGATTTGGGAAAAATATGAAAAAGGGCTTGTTGTGCACCTTACACTTTGAATAAAAAGTGAAAACTATCTAAAGAAATTGACAAACATAAGTTGGTTAGACACTATCGGAAGATCAAAAAATATGCAAAAAGTTAGGTCTAGACTGACTTCATACACTTCGTAACTCCTCACTATATCCAGTGAAAAAGGATCTAAAGATAAAGAAAACCTACAAGTAAGTAACTACTAAAGATGTTGAAGTACCCTTTATGAGGTAACACTATGTTGTCACTTGATGAAGAGAGAAAGAACTTAAACTCTTTAGAAATGCATATTCAACATCTCAAAGCATCTGACTCTTTGGGTTGGAGTAATCATTTAATCACTGTAGCTTGAGTAAAACTATTATCAATGATAAGAGCGGTTTTAGGCTCTTCATGAAGAGAACCATCTGTTCTAGACTTGGATTTAGACTTTGATGTAGAAAACAAACTACGAACTAAACAATAACTCCTTAACCTTTGAGACTCATTTTCATTCTCGAATACTTGACCACATGATGCACCTAATTGAGGGCCATGAACTCAAAATATCCAATGAAAGCCATGAGGGAGACAGCCTATGCAAACTCGAATAAGGTTAAATAACACACGCCCGCTCGCCTCAATTTTATGCACCCAGTTGGATGCACAATCAACATTGCTAGTGCCCATTCACTCTCACTTACTGCCTTTCCCCATTCTTTTGACCATTGACTCTATAATGAAACTTGACGTTAAACTTGACCTACCTTCTAACTTGATTTGACTCATCCAGATTCAGAAAATTTTTACTGATTCTATGGAGTTGGGTGAAAATTTGTAAATGAAAGAAGCAAAGTGAAAACAAATTTAAAAAAAAATAAATAAAAGATGAAGTATGGGAAAAGTTATCTTGGAAACTCATCTTAGTACTCATCATAAAAACTTCATCTTTTCTCTCTTTTCAACTTGGTGCAACTTTTGCTAAGTTTTTAGATGATGGCGAAATCACTAAACAAAGTGTTTTCTAACAATGCTATAGACTTTAAAACCTAGCAAGCCTCGACTTAGATGAAAATTGAGTAAATTCAAGCATGCTCTTAATTTGATTGATAAAACTTAATAATAATAATCTTATTTTAATGAATCAAGGTAAGACAAAAATTAAAGTTGAATCTCATGTTATCTTTTCAACATGAAAACCAATTTTTCAAATTGAAAGTAGGTGACCTGATAATATGAATAACTAATTCCACAAGGATAAAATAGTAAAAGGACTAAAAAAGGCTGAGTTGATCAAATATGTAATTAAATAAAAGGTCAAAGAGCCCAAAGTAATTAAGCCTATCAAGAAGGCAATCAAAAGGCTTGAGCTTGTTAAGAAATAAACTATAAATACTAAGTCTTAAAGAGAAATGGAGCATAAGAATCATTTGCAAGAAATTATGAGTACTTGAGTACTTAGAACTCTCTATATGATTTTCAGATAAAATGAACCTAATACCTTGTTGTTTATCAAAAAGGATCTCAACTCCATTTTTGTACTACATCATAACTTGAACATGATCTAGTCGTATTTAAATGACTTTATATTGAAAATGACTAGTAAAATGATTTAGCACAAATGTGTTGTTAATTTGATTACTTGTTGAGTAGTTGTGGAAAATTTTAATTCTTAACTTCGAGAATCCCTAAGTAGCTAGGATTTTTGTATCATTTTTAAGTGATAGAAGACTAGTCATTGTGGTTTACCAAAAATACTCCAAGAATATTGGACTATTTCATCTAATTTTAACGAGATTTCACAAATTCTAATATGCTTTATAGCAAAATGATTTGATGAAATAAGAGGCTAAAATTGAATATTTGAAAGACTGGGGGGGATAAGATAAAAATAGAAATGGACTATGAAAGTCAATTAACTATAATTTTATCATATTTTTCGTTTTATCATTTTACCAAAGATTAGTAGTCAATTGAAGAACAAAATTTTGGGTGCAATGTTTAAAAGTAAAAATATAATACCTCAAATTAGAACTGCCAATAACAACTTGGGAGGAATTTTATTTTCAAAATTCACTCTAGATAATCATTTTTATAATTTTTTTTAGTTGTATCTTTGTTTAGTTGTGTTAAGAATTGGGTTAGGTTTTAAATGCTTAACCCAAAAGACATTTATATTTGAATAAAATCTTATCCGCATCTATAAGGAATAGTAGTTCTTGTTGGATTAGAACTCTTCATTGTGAAGAGATGTGGATAGATAATATTCTTTCATGTCTAGGAGGATAACTCTCTCTTTTGTGGGATAGATATTATCTAGATTTTCTAGTTGAATTGGACTCTCAGAATGTCACCTATAAATAGTCCCCTTTGTAAGGAGTTTAGAACACACAACTTGAATATTCACTCTTAACAGACTCTCAAATTCATAGTTATTTTCTTAAATCTTTTTTGGGTAACACCAAATAGTCCTAAGGGTTTAAGGTGTGTAAGCTTGTGGAAGCTCTAGTAGCAACCCTACGAGGTGAGAAGAAGAAATTGATAGAAGGCAATTCAAGTTTAAAGGACATGGAGTTTGTATGTGTTCAAGGCTAGGAGACGAACTTCAATCCAGGGTAGTATTCATAAGTCTTCCATTGATCAAAAGGTAACGCTCAACCAACTTATTTGATGTTATGATCTATATGATCAATTACAATAATATAGTTAAATCATGATTTTCCAACAGTGCTATCAGAGCTAATAGGGCTTGATCTTGCATTTTTAGTTGGTTGAATGTGTTAAATTATTTTGATGCTTGAACATTGAAATTCACATTAAAAATATTCATGAGTTTCTGCATTGCAGAATGCCCAATTAGCTAATACTTCAAGGTTTTTTTGTGAACAAGAATTTTGAGATATTTGATTAATTAAAGGTCACTTAATTTCAAAGAGCTTTGAGGAAAAAAAATAGAGGAAAAGAAATCTGAGCACACTACATAATCTATGGAAATCAATTTGAGGCTTAGCAACACTATTCTTTGTGGGTTCATGCCGATGACATGTTGGATTTGTTAAATAAGGTTTCAGTGAATGTAAATTACATGTGTTTTGTTCAGGCAATGAGGATTACATTAATGCAGATTACACATTGTTTTGTTCTGGTTAATGCATATTACATTAATTCAAATTTGTTTGGATTTTTTAACTTAATCCTAAATTAGGTATCCATAGTTTATTTGAATTCATAGCCTTATATCATAGTATGCTAGCAATTGTTGCTATTTAATTGAATTCAAATGCATTGGAAGTTTTGTATGATTTTTGCGATTTATTATTATTAATTTTTGGATTTATACAATGTCGATACCATTAATAGTTAATAAATTAGGGTGTTATTTTCATATGAAATATTATGGGTAATTTTTCATGAAAGAGCATGAGAATTTTTTGAGCATGCAATTTAATTAACAAAATTCTATTTTTTTATTAGAATTATATTCTCTATATGATTATGTAATTTGCTTTCGAATTATAAGGCTTTGTTCTTTATTGTTTTCTTAGAATATTTTTCAACTCCTAGAACAATCCCAAAATGCATACACATTCTCCAAATATTCTCCTAAAAAATAACTTTTTTTACCAAAAAAACCCATCCCAAAATAATTCAAAACACCCAACCCTACCTTGCACCCTACATTGACACCCCCTAAAAGATTGTTTCCTCCCTTCCCCTCCCCTTAATTCCACTCTTCTCTTCTTTTCCCCAAAAAAACTCATCTAGCCCCTCGTCTCCCCGTCCCTTCCTGTCTTCTCTCTCACCCTATACACCATTTTCCTTAGCCAAAAATTCCATGGTTCAATCCTTTCTAAGCTAAATCTATTGCCATTTTTTTTGTTCCAGTCAATTGTTTATCCATTGTAAGGAAAAAGAGGAAAAACAAAAACCTACCAAAAGAGCTTCATTATACATTGATTAAAGGGCGCTCTAGGAAATTGTTCATATGGGTTGTTCTAGACATGGTTGAAGGTCACGATTTTCAGTTATGGTTTATATAAACTATAAATTGTGCAAGCCTTCTTTTAGGCTTTATGTTCGTGAATCATTCTTTGACAAAAGTGTACCATGGGCTTTGATTTGAGGCTGGGGATTTTGCAATTGAATCTCAAATTTTTGCTTTGTTTGTTTGAACATAATAGGTATCGATTGTCATTTTTCTCTATTTTTCAATTTACCCTATAAAAGAGCATCCACTGTTGTGGTATTTTTTGTTAAATGTTGAAGGGGGGCTAGGGAAGGTACCTATATGTGGGCCAAATGCATGTAGATAGAGAGTACTATTCACAAACTGTATTGTTTTCATTATGGTTTAACCATTTCTTTTTTATGAAAGTCTATAGTGCATGAATAGTGAGTATTTTGGCATATTTGTGCTATGTGATTGTCAGAATTGAAACTGGGTGGATGGGTCTTGTCATGCTATTGCTTTTCACTTGTGTGTCTATGTTTTAACATGGGAATGGTGTTTCATGTTCAATTATGCAAGGTTGGACTTTTATAAGTATGTTTATTTATGCCAACTATATGGGTGTCCTCTGTTGAACCGATGGAGTTGGCATGTTATAGGGTTTGAGGTCAATTGATTATGAAATTTTGGGTGAATATTGACTTCAAATAGTTATTATATCTATTTGAGGCTAATGAAATACAGGTTACTATTAGCATTTTTTGGTCAACAATAGTAAACCTTAGCTTATTTTTGTCGTGGCTTTTGTTCTTTTATTATATGTTGCTAAGATGTGTCAATGTGACTATTTCTTCAGATTATATGCACAAATGTAATCCTGCAGATTAAAGGTCCTTTCTGAGTTGTTTAAGTAAGGCCGACAAACATAGCCTTACTTATCATATCTACTTTAAATATGTGGAATAGGAAATCCATCATTTTTGGCTGCATGTCATTTACTAATTACCTACTGATATGGGATAGCCCAATAGGCCCTTCTACAAATGAG
>JACGDI010005515.1:213758-240948 GCA_014898725.1 Jacaranda copaia
ATTGGGGGGGACTCCAAATTCGCTCGACGACAGACGCAGAGGAGACTCGAACTAAAATACTATTGCCCATTGCCACACTCTCACTCATTTTTTCACATACTCAAACATTGCACACACTTGCACAATGGGTGGCCAAATATTTTCTATGAAGCATAAAACTAACTGCCATGACACAATTATTGGTGATTGCACTAGTGCATTCGTGTGTTTTGTTAGGCTTTGTGTGAGGAGGTAGTCACTTTGGAGTCCTAAGTCTTGAGTGTTGCAAAATGAGGCTTTTATCTTATTACTCTAGCAAGTCCTCCTTTTTTTTAGCTCATTAGTTTAAGGTGTTCAATCTTAAGTCTTGAGTAATGAGTATTTTAAGTTATCACTCCATATGTCGTCTTTTTTGTTTTTTAAACATTTAGGTAGTTTGGGTGCTTGGCTTATTTTCTGTTTTCAACAGTTCAACCCTCCCTTTCTGTGGTCATTATTCCTAGTGTAGGTTGAATTTCCAGCTATTATGGGGTGTCTTCTAGTAATAGTGGTTGCTTTGTGTCTTAATATTTTCTTGTGACCAGTAGTGGCTGTTTATTTACACTTGAGTAGCAGTAGTTGCCTGAGGAGGGAGGTAGATGTGTCTCATGTATTTCGAAAAAGTCCATGTGTGTGAAGCCGAGTATACAATTGTGTCAAACCATTTTTACTTTGTGTTTGATGTATGTATGAAGTGATAACACATTGAAAAGAAGGGTAGGAATGCATTGTATGGGATGTGGCTTCTTATGTCATGATCTCAAGCAAACCACCCAACATTTTCAGTTGGCATCCATTCGAAGTTCTCCCTTGTGGCGATCCAAAATCAATTTTGTGTTGGTGCGTTGTTTATGCCTTTATGTGGAAGTATTGGTCTCAAGTTAATGTTTTAAAATTATTAGTTAAGTGTATAAAGCTTGTTGTTATAAATGGACATTGTCCTTAGATTATGAATTCCTATTAGTAATTAAGTTTTTCTTCTTATGATTCCTCTAAACAATTAGTTGGACATTTTGCTATGTAGCATTTTTATTTTCATTTTTATTGTATGTTTACTTTCATTTTAAATGCTCATTCTTGACTTTTTTTTCATTTTTTTAGTGCTCAATTCATGTTAATTACATTTAAATGGGATTTGCACATCATTTATTTAAGTAAGATGGCACAGACAATCATATTTCCACTCCTATCATAACAGCTGATATTAATATTTGCATAATTATATAAGTAAAAAATAAAATAATTTAAAAAAAAAAGAAAGTGAGAAGGTATTCATACAAATACAAAGAGACAAATTACAAATGTCAAACCATTTAAATAGCTTACTTAAATAAATAAGTACTAGTTCAATTGTTTAAATATTTTATTTTCAAAAAGTTTTTATTTTGTAATACTTAATCAAAAAAAAAAAAAAAAGAATGAAGTAAATGGAGTAACAAAAAAAAAAGAATATGTTAAATATGTTAAAAAGATTATGTTGAATCAAAAAACAACAACAGGAAGTAGTGAAATTATAGTCATTTGATTTGAACAACAAATAGAAATTCACAAATTAAATCATTTCAATAAATTATTTTAGTCCTAATTAAAAAAAATGCATAAATGAGCTTATTTCCATTCCTAAATGATTCATGCAGTTATACATAATCTTAAATAAATTATCTAAATAAGTTGTTTAGATTTTGTTTCAGTAAATAACAACAAGTGAGAGATATTTTAATTCGAGCTGATGAAATAGTAATTACAATGTGGCAAATCATTTAAATTTATTATATAAATTTTACTTAAATAAAATATGAACAAATGAGCCTATCTCCATCCCTATAAGCACCATGTAGTTATATCATTTAAAGGATAATTTTAAAATGTTATTAAATTTAACTTAAATAATATATGAACAAATGAGCTTATTTTTAAATAGGTTTAAGCAAGATGTAGTTAAATTATTTAAAAAGATTAATAAGTCTATTACATCATTTATATTTATCATTTAAATGGTACTTAAATAATATATGAACATATGAGCTTATTTCCTTCCCTAAAAGCAAGATACAGTTAAATTATTAAATTATCGTATTTAGATATAAAATATAAAATTATTATTTAAATTTTACTTAAAAAAATATGAACATATGAGGTTATTTACATCCCTATAATCAACATGCAATTAATTTATTTAATAAGATTATTTAAATATATTTTTTATATTTATCATTTAAATTTTACTTAAATAAGATATCAACGAATGAGCCATGTGTAAATGATGAGCATATGTCCATCCCCTATAAGCAACATATAGTTATATCATTTAAAAAATTATTTAAATTTTACTTAAATAATATGTGAACAAATGAGCTTATTTCTAAATAGGTTTAAGTAAGATGCACTTATATTATTTAAAAAGATTAATAAGCCTATTACTTCATTTATATTTATCATTTAAAAGGTACTTCAATAATATATGAACAAATGAGCTTATTTCCATCCCTAAAAGCAAGATGCAATTAAATTATATAAATTACTTAACTAAACTATTTAAACTTATTCTTAAAATTGTACCTGAATAAAATATGAACGTATGAGCAAATTTGACATCCCTAGTGTTATGTGGTACATAATTTTGGGTTCAAAAAAAAGATCGGACAAAAAATGGAACATAAGGTTATGCTTTTAGTTACTGTGATGTACAACTTGAGTACACTATGAAAATGGATGTATAGTTCTTGAACACACATGGGTTAGTGCGTACACTATTAGTATGACTATAAAGAATTCAATTTTTTTCAAAAATATGCCATGGTACTCAGATGAATCCACACGGCCTTGTGAGAATGAGATTACATTCATTGAGCTATGCTATGAAGAGTTTGTCAATGGTCAATTGTTGAGTAGTACTTTTTCAGGTTTCGTGTGGGGAAGAATTTGCAACAAATTAAATGCCCAAACCCATGGTTGGTTTACTTACACTGTGCCTCAGTGTAAAACTAAGTGGAATCAATTCCGAATAGCATGATGCCTATTCCACCAACTAGTTACTAAAGAGACAAGTTTCGGTTAGGATTATGAAAAAATTACTGTGACGGGATCCCCATCTTGAATTCAGCATTGGATGGTTGTAATTTCCTCTGCCATTCCTTTGTCATTCCTTTCATTGTCTATTCATTTATCCTGAATAGGTTCAATTTCTCATGCTTGATATTTACAATGTCTTTAATGGAATAGGAGCATCCAAATGATGCACATGTGATTGAGCATGGGCTACCACATTACAATTTCTGTACAAAGATGTTCCAAGGTTCCATTGCGATGGGTTCACAGTCCCAATCTTCTTCACAGCCGATGAATCCTTCTAATAAGGATAGGGTGCCTAGCATCGATATGAATTTTGGAGGATATAGTCATTCTAGGTTATCGAGTAGTCATGGTGAGGACTTGATAGACATAGTTGGGACCTCAGGTGGTCCTTCACACAGAAGAAGAATGGCCCCACAAGTGGAGAAGAAAACTTGTCTGAATGAGACCCTTAACAAATGGGATGACTTGATGGATACCAACTTAAATAGGATCAAAAGTAACACTGAGAAGTCAATAGAATCTTGTATTGACTCACTCTAATATATGAAAGGACTCCCCAATAGCCTTGTTGCCAAAGCTATTAATGCTTTGCAGAGTACCATCATGCATTCCTTTTTCGCCTGCCTTAGCGATCGTGAGAAGCAAATTTAGGTTGAGTCTTTTGAGTACATATGACCATCGTCCCATTTGTGCCCATGTATCTTGCTGGACTCAATATTATTCTATCAATGTTTGTCCTAATTTATGTGTTTCTTATTATATGTGTTAGATTTATGCATTTTAGTATGCCATACCAAACCTTATATTTCATGTTGATGATGTTATTTATGTTTCTGGGTTGTACTATTGTAAGATTATTTGTTGCATAGTATTTGCTTTACTAAGTTTCTCATTTTGGTATGTCTGTTACATTCAAATATGTCAGTATGTTTTAAGTACATTAAATAAACAATTTATGTGTTCAGTATGGCAAGTGGATCAAGGTCAATATATCAACTCAAGAGAGAGACAGTGATACTAGTCTAGGCACCCCAAGAAATAACATTTCAAAAGGAGTAGAAGAGGTTTTTTCATCACAGAGATTATCATACTGAATTTGGCACTGGGAAGTGTTCCCCGCAATAACTTTTGGATGCAAAGTGCTGACTGGATAGCTGAAATATTGAATGCACATCTGCAAAGATTTTATGACAATGTTTGAATGAGGAAACCCATATTTGAAGCATTGGTTGACTTAATGACGTCTCGAGTCTTACTAACATAGACTTTTACATCACAAGTCTCTATTATTGAAGAGGTCGCAATATTCATGCAGACCATTGAGATGCACCCAAGATAATGTAATAGCATGGAAAGGTTCCAACATTCCTTGTTGACTGTCAATCACCACACACATAGAGTGTTACAAGTGCTTCTCTGCTTGGTGCCCAAAATCATATCTTTACCATGATTGATGAAGTAGTATAAGGGAATCCTAAATTTTATCCTTACTTTGAGCTTCGCTTGATTATGCTTAATATTTTTTCTCCATATTAATGAATCAATTGGCATGACCCCATTTAGTAATATATTTTTTACAATATAGGGAGTCATAGGAGTGATCAATGGTACCCTTATCACGGCATGGGTCTCTCATACTCAACAAAATACATATAGGTTATGAAAGGGCCAAAAATGGTAGAATGTGCTTGCTATATGTGATTTCGACCTTATGTTCATGTCCATAAATATGGGATGGCAAGACAGTGCTAAGATGCAAAGACTTTGCTCACGGTGATTCAAAACAACCTGCATTTCCCATTTCCTCCACTAGGTTACCAATTATAATAGAATCATCCACATTATATCATTTGATTATGACTAGTCTTTAAGTTAGGATATAGTGATTTAAATTATATCATTTTCCCCATATCAGGAAACTACTATCTTGTTGATGCTAGTTTTACAAACTATATGTGTTTTCTTACACCATAAAAGCAATTGCGTTACCATCTGCAAGAGTTCAGAAATTCTACTTACTATAATAGTCCTAGAGAGATGTTCAATCATGTGCATTCAAGATTGAGGAACCACGTAGAATGCTCATTTGAATTCTAAAAAAGAGGTTTCCAATTCTAGGATGAGGCATGCCTTGTTCCACCATCAGAGGGATTTAGTCATAGCTTGTTGTGTTTTACAAAACTTTATTTGTAAGTTTAATCATGATGATAAAATATTTAATAAGCTGCTCACAAAGGATGAGACAGATTGGCATACCTTATACCATAGAGGTTACCTAAACCAATAAGAGATCAATGCACAATCTATATTCAAGGATCAAATAGTAACGTAAATGTGGTACGATAGCATGAATTGACATAATAGGGAGCCACATGAGTGTGTATTATTATGTGTGCTTTTGTATTATGTATTCTATCATATGTAATGTCCACTAGTTATGATGGTTTGATGTATTACCCACTTATGTGTTTTCAAAGATTGTCTCTGTGCCATGTTTCATTTAGACGTAGTATTGTAGCTTATGTCATAATGTGTTTGCTAATTTTTTTTGGGTATCATATTAATCATGTGTGTATTGTATATAGCTTATTAGTCTTATCTCAACATCGATAGGTACACACAATCCTCCCTTATGTGCTTGTGGGGCAAGACCAATTAAGGAATATATGGCCAAAACTTTTGCATATTACAGTAGATTTTTCTATAGATGTCCAATGGGAGGGGATCACCCAGGATCTTTCATATAGGTTGACTTATGGACTCATAGTTAACAGGGTTGTTTCAAACAATGCAACACCAGTGCTTTTATTGGATCACCATGCCATTTGGATGTCTGTAGTTCTGCATATCCTACGCAGGGAATGCTCCTATTTGTATGAACATCAACTGTGGATTTACTAGTGATACCCATCCGGGACCATCACATGCTACATATGCTGGCTTCATTGAAGCATTACTACTTATCCCATTATGTGGATGTCTTATCTTTGTCGTATTTGTGGCATTAATTCTTTTAGTTGTTCGATCATGTCTTTTCTTATCTACACGTAACTTTTAACGAAATTTCAAAAACTATGAACATGTGAGGGATGTTTGACCTATGTTTCATTACAAAGTCTAATTATGGTGAAGTTACTTTAACTAAGTTAGTGACATGATTTTAGATGTATTTTATATGCTACTCATGCTAATTTTTAATATATTATTTAAATATTCATATGTATGAAAGTGTGATGAATTATATTCATTACTAATGCAAATGTAGGTGCTGCTATGAGCCAATGTCGATCATTAGATGCTCTTACGGCCTATACCCCTAATGTGTAGGGTCCAGATGTGGAGGAGAGATTTATCCACATGTTGTTAAATGCTAAAACTATTGTTTCCTTGACTAATGACATGTACGTTGAGATATGTACGCCCGAATTGGCATATAAATTAAGGTAACATTCTAGCGTCCTTTCACCACAGAATTTGCTACTGAGCAGTTATATGATTTGAAGCATAGGTACAAAATAATGAGCTTTATATTGAAACACCTAGGTATACGATATAATAAACATATGAGAGAGATGTAAGTGCTTCTACATTTGCTTGATAGATTTGATCGAGTAAGTATATGTTCAGTACAATAAATTATGACTTTAAATTATTTCATGTGTCATGATTTGAACTACAATCTAACAATTTTTCAATTATTTTTCCTTAATAGATAAACCCTTCATATTGACATTATTTTGACCAAGGGGAGCCCTATTATGATTTGTTACGAGAGATATTTGCAAAGCCAACAACAAATGACCATATGGGTAAAACAGAGGATGTTGCAGTAGATTTTGGTCGGGATTAGCTTTATACATTCATTGTTGGGGATTCTGATGCATCTCGTACCTCATTTCATAACCAAGGTGTGTATTTACTAACATTATCACCAATACATTCAAAGAGGGAAAGAGATGCCCATCATGATGCTCCATATGTAACTCTACCACATGATGCCAATCACAATCAAACTAATAGGGCTTTCATGGATGGTCAAGCTACCATATGGCATGGAATTCTTCCAAACACGAGGAGACAACATAGATCAGGTTCCACTAGTACTAGTGAGACCTGCACTGCCTAGTGCAAAACTTGCAATCTATCATCCCATATTAGGCCGTTACTATAGGATATCTTTAGGTTTTAATGCTAATCAGTAGGTGAAATGATGAACTATGCTTGAGTATGTTGTACTACTACAATTAACTTGTACTAGTCATCATTAATTGTAATTCTTAACTTATTCTACAACTTATGAATTAACGTATTTCTTGCCAAATAAATGACTACAACTCCTTTATGGATTGGTACATTTCATTAAAGTAAAAATTCACAAAATTATTATTTACATTAACATTTTTCTCTCTCTACTAAACGTCTAAATTAACAACATTAATATTGAGATTAATCTACTGATATTTTTAAATTCCATTAAAATAACTATAATATATTAAATTGATTTATGTATTAATACATTTAAACATAACATATTTATTAGAATAAATGTATTTTTGATACTAGTAATATTACTTATTAAAAATAATGTTTTGCAATTAAATATATATAAATATATTATTTATTATAATTTATGTTTGATTAAAATAAATATCCAAAAATCACCAAACACTATAAACTATTGCCCCTAATAAAATGTAATTAATTTTGATCAAATGTACATATCAAATTTTTTCCAATTTTTTTATTGTTAAATTATTAATATGTAAAATATAATGGTTTATAAGATAATATGTTTATTTGATTAAATCAATATAGTTAAATTTAGATAATTCTTTTTTTTGTTACAAAAATTATTAATACTTAATTTTAATTTGTTAATAAATAGTTATCTTTTATTTGATTGATACATTATTTGAATATAATACATCATATGCCATTTTCTATTTTAAGCAAATATAAATTTTTATAATAAATTAATTATACATCATTTAATTACAATCATATTTTAATCATTACACATACAAAAATATATACATATATTTACAAACATTATATAAAAAAATCATTCTCACCCCACAAACCCAACAAAAATTCAACTAATTTGACTATTATAGTAAAATTTGTCTCCTCCCAAAACAAAAAAGAACAATCACCTCATTCTCAAATTATTTTTCCTATCTTTTCAAAATAAAAAAGAACATGTGGCACATTCTCGAAATTTTCTCTCAAAAACCCATTCTCCCAAAATATTTTCCAGAAAACAGCCAAAATGCAAAAGAACAAGCCCTAAATGCTTGAATGATTCATTTATGGGCATAGAGTTGTTTTATTTCTGGATTGGTAATTTTATTAAGCTCTTTACTTCAGTGGGAGATGATTACTAGCCTTAATGGTGAGATTTTTGATTTTATGAAATTAAAGAGAATAATAAATTTACTTGAATTAGAAATAAAATATTAAACCATTACATAACATAAATGTGCATGTCATACAATTATGGAGACCTAAACAATTTTTTTTGATCTTCATGGTAATGGCAAATTTGATGGCCAAAATTATGTAATGCGGTATAGAAAAATACATTATTTATTGCACAAAGAAAGATCCTTGATCATCTCACCATTTCCATGCCTAAGCTTAATGAGCTAGAAAATGGACAATCTACTCAATATTGTCATGATTTAGACATGTACAATAAGTGGATGGATCTAGATATGAGTGTACGCTTTACTGTGATGACTACACATACAATAATATGATTCATGAATTTGAGAAATATTCTACAGCTAAAGAGCTATGGGAGGTATTGATGGTCATGTATGGTAGTACCTCGACTATTAGACTGCAGGCACTCATTCTCAAGTTCAACTAGTATGTACTTGATCTGAAGCATTCGATGATCCAACATCTTGATGTGTTGAAAGATATGATTTGAGAACTTCAAAATGTTGAATGTAAGCTCACAAATGAGCAGCTAGTTCTAGCTATCCTTAGGTCGTTACCTGAGTAAATGTAGGGATATGTTAAACTAGTGCTAATACATATGGAGAAAATAAAGCCAATCACCTTAAGTTAGAGGTCGATCGTAAAGAGTTGGAATGTGCACAAGTAGCTGCTCTTATTGCACATGCTAGTCAGCATAAGCCAAATAAAGGCAAGTATGGGAACAAGCAGGCTGTTGCTAGACAAAGTAATGATCATAGTTAAAACTTAGCCCTATAAGGCGACAAAGCTATGAAGCATCATTGAGGGAAGAAGGGTGGAAAGAAAGACCCAAGTAAGGTCAAGTGCTTTAACTCCAAAAAGATAGGACACTTCACTCATGACTGTATTGAGCTGAAAAAAGTAAGGCCTATACAAAGTTTTCTCAATTCTTTTGTTTGCTCACATGTATAAGTTGCTAATTCTCTCCTTGGTTGGATTGTAGACACATGAGTAATAAAACATGTGATGAGATATCGAGCAAGATATGTAGATTACCATCGAGTGCTAGCATACAGCTACTATATTCTATTAGGAATGGTGCATAAGAGGAAGTGCTTGGAGTTGGTTCATAGCAACTAAAGCTTAGTATTGGGCATGAGCTACTTCTTAGTAATGTATAATATGCACTTAGCATTTGATGTAATTTTGTTTTAGTTAATGCACTTTTGAGAGATTATTTTTCTTTTCTATTTCAAAATACTAGTTTGCCTATTTTTCTTGGTAAAGACCTTTATGGATTAGGTTTTATGCATAATGGATTTTTCATGTTAGAATTATTACATGATTGCATTTCTTTTGTTTCTTTTGTTATAGATATTATTTCTAATTTTGTTATATGGCATGGGAGATTGGGACATATAGGACAGAAAAAGAAGACTAGGTTAGCATGAGAAGGCCTACGGGGGCCTCTCGCTAAAGTCAATCTCCTAGTATGTTAACCATGTCTAGTGGGGAAAAGCCTACTAAAAGCCTTTTGGAAAGGTTAAAAGAGCTATTCATTCCCTAGAGTTAGTCCACTCTGACATATGTGAACCCATAAATGTAAGGCCACGACATGGTGCATACTCTTTCCTCAATTTTGTTGATGTTTATTCATGCTATGGGCCAATATATCTCTTATCTCATTAGTCAAAAGCGCTTGATTATTTTAAGAAATTCCTAGTAAAAGTTGAGGATCAAAATGATAAAAAACTTAAGGTTTTGTGTACTGACAGAGGGTGAGAATATTTGTCTAATCAGTTTAGATAAATGTGTGAGGAAAAGGGTATAATAAGATAATTAATGATTTCACACATGTCGTAACAAAATGTGGTTGCAAAAAGGAGCAATCGAACACTTCTAGATACAACCTGATCAATGATGGCGCAAGCAAATCTTCTAATATCATTTTGGGGAGATGCAATTTTGGCTACTATCTATATTTTAAATTGTGTGCTATCCAAACCAGTTCCTTTAACACCATATGAACTTTAGCATGGGCAAAAACCCAATTTAAAAAGGTTGCAACCTTGGGGGTTATCAGGGTTTGTTCATAGTACTTCTCACAAGCATGGGAAGCTTGATCCTAAAACAAGTAAATATGTCTTTATAAGATATTGTGAACACTTAAAAGGATATATTATGTATAGTGAACACCTTGATGGAAGAATGACTAAGACTAAGTCCTGTGATGTGGATTTCCTCAAGGAGAATTTCCCAACTAGAGGAGAAGTAAAAGTAGATCTTGAACTATATGAGTTACGAGATTCTCAGTGTGGCAAATCTATCTCTAGTAATTGTGAAGGCTTGTAACCTTATCCAGTAATTAACAGAGATGATAAGAGCGAACTGAAATTCAGTAGGATTGTTCTATTAGAAGAAGACTCTTAAAATCTATAGTTACAAAGAAGCAAATATAGAACAATACCCTATCGATGTTATGAAATTGAAAGGGAATCTTTTATGAGCACTTATGTGGATATTAATGAGCAAGCTACTTGTAATAAAGCTATAACTTCTCCTAATGCAAAAGAGTGGATAGCTACCATAGAAGAAAATATGAACTCAATAGCTAAAAACCATGTTTGCAAGCTAGTTGATCTTTCGGCTGGACATAAGACCATTAGGAACAATAGGTGGTCAATCGATAAGTACAAAGCTCAACTTATGGCAAAGTTATACCTAAAAAAAAAGGATAAACTATGAAGAGATATTTTCACCAATGATGAGGTTTGCCTCTATTTTCATAATTATAGTTATAGTCGCCCACTTAGATTTGAAATTATTTTAGATGGATGTCAAGACAACATTTCTCAATGGTGAACTAGACGAAGAGATCTATATAGATCAACCTATAGGGTTTCAAGAAATAGGACAAGCATAAAGTTTGTCGCTTAAGGTATTCTATCTATGGGCTAAAATAATCGCCAGATAATAGTACTATTAATTTTATATAGCTATTATATCGAGAGGCTTCATGATGATCGAGGAAGATAATTGTATGTATGTCAAGAAAAATGGGAAAAGTTTTTTGATACTCTCACTGTATGTTGATGATATGTTGTTAGTTGGAAATGATATGGAATTGATTATCATCACTCAAAAGTGGCTTTCCTCCATAATTGAAATGAAGAACACATGGGAAGCTGAATACATACTTGGTGTTAAGATACACTGAGATTATTCTAGAAGATAATTAAGTTTGTCTCAAGAAACTTACATAAGAGGATTATAGAATAATTTCGTTTGCATAATGCTAACCTACTAGACACACCCATAGATAAAAGTTGTGTTCTTAGCAAAGAAATGTGTCTGAAGATAGAATAAAAAAGGAAGCGCATGGTTAAGGTTTCATATGTGAACATTCCAGAAAGTTTGATGTATGCTATGAAGTGTACTCGACTAGACCTGTACTTTGTAGTTGGGATGGTGAGTAGATGTCAAAGTAATCTTGGACCCAACCATTAAGCAATGGTCAAAAGAATACTTAGATATTTGAAAGGAAAAAGTGATCCCATTTTTGCTACCATGGAGAAAATTTAAAGCAAATTGGATATAGTAATGCTGATGGATTAGTGGATAGAGATACACACAAATCCATATTAAAATATGCTTCCTTACTAGGAAGTGCCGCTATCACTTGGTGTAGCAAGAAACAGTCTTGTATTTCTTTGTCCACAATGGAAGCAGAATATGTTGCTTGTATATCAGTAGTACAAGAGGCTATTTAGATAAGGAGATTACTTCAAAGTTTGTGTATTTCAGTGCATATTGATGATGTAGTTGTTATCTATTGTGATAATACAGTTGCTTTAGCATATACTAAGGACCCCAAGTACCATGGGAGGACCAAGTATTGTTCAAACAAGTAGTTTTCAAGCAAATTTCTACTAGCATTATGGTCGTTGATCTATTTACCAAGCTTTTATGTAGAGATGTGTTCCAAATGCATGTTAGTAGTAGGGGACTTCATAAGGTTTAATTATTGGCTTTTATGAACATTTATATTGATCAATGAAATTATGATACTCTTTTCATTTTTATGTTAGTGTACTGGGCTTGTGATACATGTGAATCTCCTTAATCCTTGATTGACCCACTGACATGGGCAATCGCCCAGGTGTAGTAGTGTTCAAAATCAAATCAACTCAAACAAAATTAATTAAATTAGCCGAAAAAATCAAAAATCAATTCAATCAATTTTTTTTTTTTGGTTTAAAAATTGAAAAACCAAATGGTTTGGTTTAGTTTTCGATTGGCAAAGTCAAAATTGAACCAAACTAAACCGAATCAAGAATATTACTAAAATCCCTATTTTTATATATTTTGCCAAAAATACCCCAATTTTTTTACTTATTTCCCTCCCACCCAAGCTTAATTTTTAACTAAATTCCTGTCATTCTATTACCATTATAATGTTAATGGAATTACTATTGCTATCATGTGTTCATTAATGGATAAATATATAATTTGATGTTATTATAGTTTTTTAGTTTGCCATTGCTTGAGCGGCTTGTAAACCTTTTTTTCTTTGCCAAAATATTCTCTTTCTTAAATTATGTTTTTGTTTTAATGGTAAAAGACAAAGTCTATATGCTGTGCTCAAAATGATTTTTGAAAGTGAATTTATATAACAAATGTAATAGGTTTTGTCTCATCTATACTTGAAAATTGAAATTGAGAAAAATCAAAAAATTGAACCAAATCAAATTGAATTTGATTGGTTTGGTTTGGTTTGGTTTGATTTTTCATATTGAACCAAACCAAATGGTTGGTCATATACCAAAACCGATTGGTTCGGTTCGATTGAGAATTTTCTCAAAATCAAACCAAAACGCACCGTGAACACCCCTACCCTAGTGCTTTGATAGTGAGCAAGATAAGACTTCTAGATCATGTATATATTATTGAGATATATACAAATGATTGCCTTCACATTTTTGAAAAAATAGAAAAGGTTAAAGCATAACTTAAAGTCACCTTCACTTAGAGTCTAAGATGAGATCATATTTGATCGATTATGAAATACATCTAAATTCATAAAAGCTTGTTTGTATGTGAATGTGTGAAATACTAAAAGGTATTTTAGAAATAACTATCTAGTGTTGTACAGGCCAGGTGCTTGAATAGTGACTGGACTAAGGTTTGCATGATGTTAAGAGTATGACATGTCCAAAATTGAGTGGGAGCTCTATCATAGCATGTATTCATACTACATGTGCTATGCAATTACCTTTAAGGAGAGTGATTGAATGGATCCTTGTTTCATCAATGTGTGAGCCCTTATTGTGTTTGCACCATTTGGAACTCTAGACCATGTCATGAAGTATAAGCTTGGTGATGCTACTTTAGCATGCCTCCAATAGCCGTGATTAATCTGGTCTGTAAGAGCATGACTAGGAAAGCTGTCAAGAACAAGTGAATTAGCATGAGGGGTTGTGGAAGAATTAAAGTTAATAGTGCACTCTTATTTTATGGCTCATAGGTTGGCTGAGTAGTCAAAAGCATTTGATATAATCATGAGCATAGATACATAATGGAAAGAGTCAAGATTGCTCTACTTGATACTGAGTGATCAAAGACACTTGATTTAGTGCAACCACATAGTTTGGGGTACTTAGTGAGTTTTGCGTTGTAAGGTTATATTAGTTTGGTGGTGGCTAAAAATATAACTCTCCTCACTTGATTTTTTGTCGCTTGGTCACACACCTTATTCCCTACATGAAAGAAAGGATGTGAAAGTTTATGAATTCGATGAGATTGAATCAAATATGTATGAGTGAGAGATGTTAAGAATTGGGTTGGGTTTTGAACTCTTGACCTAATAGACATCCATATTTGAATTAAATCTTATTTGTATTTATAAGGAACAGTAGTTTTTGTTCGGTTAGAACTCTTCATTCTTAAGCGATATGGATAAATAACATTCATCCATATCTAGGAAAATAACTCTCCCTAATGTGGGATAGACATTATCTAGATCTTTTAGTTGGATTGGACTTTTAGAAGACTTACCTATAAATGGGCCCTCTTCCTAGGAGTTTAGAACACACAACTTGAGTATTCACTTTTAAAAGACTCTCTCAAATTCATAATTACTTTTCTAAATCCTTCTTGGGGTATTACCAAATAGTCCCAAGGGTTTCAGGTGTGTAAGCTTATGGAAGCTCTAATAACAATCTTACAAAGTGAGAAGAAAAAATTGATGGAAGGCCATTTGAGTTTAAAGGACATGAGATTTATTTGCATTCAAAGCTTGTAGATGAGCTTCGATCTAGGATGATATTCATAAGTTTTCTATTGGTCAAAATCTTATTTGATATCATGATTTATATGATTAATTATAATAATATAGTTAAATCATGATTTTCCAACAGTTTGGATCTCAATCTTGACTTGATTTGCTTTAAACAAAGTTAACCTTTATATCTCTATTTTCACTATTCCACCACACATTTCTTTCATTAATTTGTTCGGATCTCGCGTAAGTATTTTGATTTTTCAATAGTTCAAGTTTTTATTATTTTCTAAACTTGAAGAAAAAATAGTTTAAATAATTTTTTGGGATTTGATCAGAAGAACAATTTAAATCAGATATGAACATGACATTATAAGTGTTTGAATTTAATTGGAACATGACATTAAACCGCACATTTCTTTGATTAAAGTTTGCTGGGATTTTATCTGGGGCTTGCTTGCTTGACAGGATTGTGCATGATAAATGTATAATCTAATATAATTGAATCTTTGGTTAGTATAATTAAAGTCCTTAATTAATAAAAAGTTTAGTATCTTATCCTAAAGTTTTGGGATTATGTATCACACCCACTGAGGGCTCGTTTGCTTGCAATAATAGGATTGGATGTGATTAATAAGTGTATGATTTATTATATAGAAAACATATCCTTATCATCTGATATCCCGTTTGCTTGTTTTAGTTTGGATATTCTAATTTTAATACAATTAGTCGCTTGAATGTTTAGAATTATAACTTATGATAAATGTAAAATATCAAATTTAACCCTCAACTTCTTTTAATAGTTCAATTATATTCATTGAAAGGGTTTAAATATATGTTGTGTATATAGTGACTAAGTCTTTTTTTTTTTTTCTCAACCATTTATAATTTATTATTACCTAGAAAAGAGAAAATAATCAACTTTTAAATTTTATTATAAAATCTTACAATTATTTCACAACTTAAACTATTTATATTTATTTGCTTATGGATATTAGTTTATAATTTTACAAAAAAGTATATTTATATTAAGTGGAAATCTATATTTAATATATTATTATTCATTTTTCAATTTATAGGAAAAAATTTAGTTATGAAATCTTATTATTATGGAAGAAATAGTTTTTATATAAAAACTTTTATATTTATTAGATATATATTATAACAATAAGTTGATTATAGATATAATTTAGTATTTTCATAAAAACTTAGTTATATAAATCAAGGTTTAGTGACATACATATATGTATATTTATTAATTAATCATATATAAAAATATATAAATATATATATAATATTGGTGTGTAAAATTATATAAGGATAATTTCATCATCTCATATGTTAATCCCAATGCTTCTAATCTAAGGATTATTAATCAAGCCAATGTGGTGGGATACATAATCCCAACACTTTAGAATAAAATACTATTCTTTTTATTCATCATGGGCTTTAAATATGCCAACCTAACATTCAATTCAATTATATTAAATTACACAACTATCATACATAATCTTGGCAAGCAAACAAACCTTGATGTGATAATCTTGGGATTAAAAATATTGGAATTAATAAATAAAATGACGACATTATCCATGCTATTTTTCAAACTTTGTTTGTTTTCCCTTTTTTACATAATTATATATTTTTATATATGGAAAGGCATTTAAGTATTTAAATATATGACTTAATTAATAAATATGTATATATCACTAGAACTTGATTTATACAACTAAATTTTTAGGAAAATACTAAATTATTTGCACAATCAAACTTACTTTTATATGATCTTTGTATACATATTTGTCTAAAAACAATTTACGTAAAAACTATTTCTTCCATCATAACAAAATTTCATGACTAGTGTTTTTTATAAATTGAAAAATGAAGAGTATTTTTTCAAATATAAACCTAAATTTAGTTTTTGCAAAATTACAAACTAATACTATAAGCATATCAAACATAAAATATTTTAATTTGTGAAATAAGTGTAAGATTTTATAAAATTTGACAGTTGATTATTTTTTCAAAATACAAATCAACTCTTTTTTAGGTAATAATAAACTATAAAGGGATAATTTCAATTTTGGTCCCCCAATTATGCCACTAATTTATTTTTGGTCCCCATATTTTCATTTGTATCACATTGCATCCCAAAGTTAAATTATTTCGTTCAATGTTGTCCCTCTATCAACACTATCATTTGATAGTTAACGGCAACTATCTCATACTCGCATGACTTGATGACAGCAGAAAGCTTGCCCAATTTCTCAATTTTGTTGTCTTGAACACAAGGAGAAAAGCTATTCTATAGAATCCCCGAATCAAGAAAAACCCTAGCTTCTAATACAAACCCAAATTTGAACCCATTGACTTGATTAAATGAAGAAAATGCTACTGATTTAAAGATATTTCTACTTAGTGTTGAAGATTCTATAGCTATGGAATGAAAATGAAGTGGGGGAAGGCATCAAAGGAAAAACTCAAACTGTTTTGCAATGAATGGCCTGAAGGATAAACTCAAATCTTGGGACACTGAATTATGGTAAATTTTATTTTAGTAATCAAAATATTTTGAGTAATGGAGAAATATTTTTATGTTTAATGTTCAAAAATTTGCTATTTGCGGTCAAAATACGTAAATGTTGTTTGCAGTAGAAAATTTTTATGTTTTGTGTTGAAATTTTTTTATGAAAATGTTGTTTGTTATAATTGCATTGCCCAAATTTATTTAATTTACTAATTTTAATTATTGTAAGGTTGAGGGTGATATATTGGTTGATGGTTGAGGGTGATATACTTGTAGTATTTGACAGTGTGCATTTTTTGTATTTTTTGTGATGGGGATGGCATCTCTTTATTTACTATTAAATTATATCATGGGGGTGTGATGAAAGTAGATCCGATAAAATACTATGAAGAGGGTAACATAGATTTCTTTGACAGTGTAGATATGGATATGTTTGCGATAATTGAACTTGAGGACTATGTCAATGAGCTAGGTTATGATAAAGACAAAGTTAGATTTTAGCATAAGTATGGACATAGTTTGTACTTGGGTAGTAAATGTCTTAGAAAAGATGTTAACGTTTATGATGTAGTGAATAATTTATTTATGGATAGGGTGGTGGAAATTTATGTAGAGCATCTTGAGGATGGGAATAACCAAACCCAAAGGAGAGATGAAGTGCAAAACTAATACTTTTCAAACTTAGAGGATGATGATCAAATTATTGACTTTTCATTTCTAAATGATGTTCCTTTGCCACAGTACTAAACTGATATTCCAATCAAATCTCCATCAACTTCTTTTGCTTTTGTTTATGATTTTGATTCCAAGTGTGATGATTTTACTGATAGTAATTATGACATGGAGGAAAATGATAGGTTATTTGATACGTATGTTGATCCAAATGTTGAGTTTGATGAGGTGGGAAAGGGCGAGGGAGTGAGTGATGACATGTATGCTAGGATGGAAGTTGGGGAAGAAGATGAAGTTGAGGATAGTAATGAGTTTGAGAGTGTGATGGGGTTTGATGAAGATGAACTTAATCCTAAGTATCCAAAGTACAATCCTAAAACTGAAAATAAGAACCCTAAATTGAAACTAGGTCTTATTTTTAGTTCAAAAAGTGAGGCTAAGTTTGTGATTCAAACACATTGCCTTAGGAGAAGGACGCAGGTTCATTTTCCTAAAAATGATAAAATACCATTGAGGGCTAAGTGCAAAAAAGAGGGCTATGAGTGGTATGTACATGTATAACATAGGCAAAATGATAAGTTTAGGAAGGTTATAAGTGTGAATGGCTGTTTTTTTGAAAGGTTCTCTAGGTGGCCAGTTATTGACTGTTGTGGGAATAGATCCATACAACAGTATTTTTCCAATAGCTTATGTAGTGGTTGAGAATGAAAATAAAGATTCTTGGGAGTGGTTTATTACTCTACTTAAACATGACATGGGCTTTGAAAATTAATATGCTTGGACCTTTATAAGTGACAAGTAGAAAAGATTGATACTAGCTTTTGAGAGCTTGCTACTTGATGCAGAAAATAGGTACTTTGATTTAGTTATTTCAATTTTTATGCTCTTATATATTCGTTCTTTATATTTTCAACTTATTCTTTTCTTTTATGTGTTTCAAAATAGGTTCTATGTGAGACACTTACACAGTGATGTGAAGAGGGATGGATTTACTGGCCAATCAATCAAGAATGCACTTTAGGTAGCAGCTAGAGCAACAAGAATTGAAGAATTCAAAGCAAAAATTGAGCAAATGAAAGAGCTTGATGAGAAAGCATACGATTAGCTGTTGAAGAAACCTCCAAATCAATGGTTTAGGTCATATTTTAGCCCTCAAGCAAAAGGTGATGTTCTTTTGAATAATATGTGTGAGAGTTTTAATTTTTTCATCTTACCTGCTAGAGATAAACCAATTCTTAACATGTTGGAGACCATAAGAAATATGATCATGACTAGCATACAAGTGAATAGGGAGAGAGCAAGGGGTTGGGATGGTCTTATGTGTCCAAAAATAAAGAGGTTATTAGAGAGAAACATGAAAGATGCTAATGAGTGCATTCCAATAAAGTTAGATAATTAGCATTATCAAATTATGGGCATGTATGACTAGCACATAGTTGATGTTCATCAAAGGTCTTGTAGTTGTACAAGGTGGGATTGTATGGGTATACCGTGAAGACATGCTATTTCAGCTATGTGGTGCAGGAATAAAGAGCCAAAAGCATATGTGCATGACTTTTACAAGGTTAGCACATACTTGAGAGCTTATGAGCATGTTATTTTTGGAATGAATGGTCCTAAATTATGCATAAAATTGATATGCCATCTTTGTTGCCACCATCATATAAAAATAGGCCTGGCAGACCCAATAAGTTGAGAAAAAGAGAGTCTAATGAGCCACTAGCTCCTTCCAATCCAACTAAGCTTAAAAGAGTCCAAAAATCGTTGAAATGCAATAAATGTGGAGCATTAGGCCATAATGCAAGGACTTGCAAAAAAAAAAAAAAAAAAGATGCTTCAACTTTTGCCCTACATGAAGCACAACCTAAAGTTCTTTTTGAGATGACCTTTGGAGACTCTCAACCCCCTGTTGATGTTTGTAGTAGTGCTCCTTCTACTACAAATTTCAATATTGGTAGTTCAAGAAAAGAGAAATTGCCTACAAGCTTTAATTGATACATATATTCTTAACTATATGCATTTTTCTTATTATCACTAACAAACTAAAGTTTTGATTTTTTAGACTAGAAAAAACTTGGCTGTCATGATAAAAGGGAATTCAAACAATATATCTTCTTTAAATGTAAGTATCAAATTTTTTGCTTTTATACTTTTTGGTTTTGTTTTGTTTTTCATGTTTTTACTCACATGTTAACTCTTACAATGCACAGGTTAGCCAAACTTCAAACATGAATACTCTAGTGATTGTTAGAGGTGCCATGAATTTTGTGATGCTTTCTAACTTAAAAGTTGTAGTTGGAGTTCAAAAGAAGAAGGAAAAGGATGGATCCAAAACATTTGGAGGAAAAGAGAAGAATTTTGGGGGTTGATTAGATTTGAGTGGATTGTAGTTGATTGTACTTTCTTTTTTTTTTGTAGTAATTTGGTCATGGATGGTATGAATTTGTGGATTTTTTTTTCTAAGATTTTATTTTTCCTGTTTTTCTACTGCTGCCACAAGGAGCACATGGTTTAAGTATGTTGGAGTGCAAAAACTAGAATATCAGTTGGTGTTCAAAAACTACTCCTTAGTTAAATTTCTATACAGATTCAATGTTTTTTTTCCTTTTAGAAATCTGTTATTTTGCTGTCATACTAGAAAAACTTAGTTTAATTATGAAATGAACTGGAATATGGAGCAATTTTAGTACAAAATTTTAGCTGTTTGGGTTAGCAATGTAATACCATTCTTGGAGTTTTATGTCGACAGGTGTCATTTGAATATGCCAGCACTAAATCAGGATGAGCCTTCAGTTTCCAAAATTTATGAGTACACAATCTACCATGACATCTATAAAACTGAGATGCTAAATTTTGTGGCTGAAACTTTGCAAGTTCTCAAGAAGTTCGACGGCTTTTGGTTGGAATGGAAGAAAGAATGGGGTTGATTGCATGAAGATTTTCTATCTACCTCCCTTATGGAGTATTTCTTACTTATGTTCTTAGTTCATTTCTAGAATAGGCTGGCTTTTTTTTGCTTTCCTAGACTAGAAATTTATTCGCTTGTAAAGAACTCCATTTGTGGAATTTTTTTTGCCTTTAGATGGATAGGAAGTCTTATCTTCCTAGCAATGGTTGTTATGGTTGTGATCTTTTGATTATGAATATATGCCAAACTTTTATTTAAAAAAAAGAAAAAAGTATGTTGGAGTGCATCAATTTTTTATGCTCAAACTTGTTGCTGCCAATTGATACAAGGAACATACTATTGCCAATTTGGAATTAATCTTTGGCCATTGTTTGATGTATTTTACTTCCTTCTTTAAAGAAATTAGTAGAATTATTTCTTAGTTTTGAAATATGTAGGGGAAGTAAAATAATAAGCATAAACAAAAAACATTAACAATGAGCATAAAAGTAGGCATTAAACAAACATTACAAGAAGAATTACATAATAAACAAACATTACAAGAACAATTACATAAGTTGCAATTTGTTCACATTTTTTCCCTAAATTGTTATCTTTTAAGACCAAAAACCTTATCACTATGGCAAATAAACCAAGAATAATTGCCAATACAATTAAAACATAAACTTTTTTCTTCTTCAATTCATCAACTTCTTTCTCTAGCAACTTTACTTTCCTCTTCATTTTTCTCAATTTGGCCTCCATATTTTTTCTCTTTCATCAAGGATTTATTTAATTGCTCTTTTAATTTCTTTTTTTTTTTGCCAACAATCCAGGAATTATTTGTTTGGACCTAGGTCACATTTCAGAGTCCAACCATATGAATACTCCACAATAACCCCTGGTCTAGAGAAACCAAAAAAGAAGTATAATTAGCTTGTTAATTACAAATACAAACTAGGTCTAATGAAAAAAATAAGAACTTTCCCCATAATTTGGACTTGCCCAAAACCTCCTTCCAAGATTCAAATTTGTCCAACTAGTTTTGAATGGGAGTTGTATCTCACATCTACAATAAACTTTTTCTCTTTGTGTACCTCTACTATTAAAAACACTTCAAGATGAGGAAGATGCCATTTTTTTTGCTAAATTATCATGAAGAGGCTAAAACCTAGCAAATTTGGAGCCAAAGAGATTGATCTAAAGGAAAAATGTGCAGGAAAGAGACTAATATGGTGGGAAAGGGCGCCACAAATTCCCTCCAATTATCAACTGTTAACTATCAAACAACAGTGTTAATGGAAGGACGACATTGAATGAAATAATGAAACTTTGGGGATGCAATGTGATACAATAAAAAACACGGGGATCAAAATTGAATTGGTGGCATACTTGGGGGACTAAAATTGAAGTTATCCAAACTAAAAACTATTGAGGAAAAAAAATAAAAATAGATACTTAGTCACTACATAACAACATATGTTTAAACTCTTTTAGTGAATATAATTGAATTCTTAAAAAAAAAAAGATGGGAGATAAATTTGATATTTCATATATTTATTACGAGTTACAATTCTAAGTATCTAAACAACTGATTGCATTAGAATTAAGACATCCAAACTAATAATCCAAACAAACAAACAAAATATTAGATGAAAATGATATATTTTCAAGAAAATAAATTATATAAGTATTAATCACATCTAATCTAATCATTAGAAGCAAACGAGCCCCTATTGTATTTTAATTTTTCTAGAGGTCCCTTAAAGTTTTTCTAAAATATCTGATTTTGATTAATGCACTTTAAGAAAAAATAGTTTAAATAACTTTTGGGATTTAATCAGAAGAACAGTTTAAACCAAATATGAACATGATATTATTAGTGTTTGAATTTAATGCGAACAAGTTTTGCACAAGGCAATTGCTACTCTCTATGACCCGGACCTATAATTAATTCTAGTCCAAAATCAGTAGTGCCCTTGCACTCTTGCTCCAAAGTCCAGAGAAGTTATTGTGACGAATGCGCTTTCACCTGGGTCATAAAACCGTGAGTGTGCGCTTTGACGCTTTATCCAAGGAGAAATAAAAGGCAGGCGTTAATTATCCTTCAGATTCCCAAGACAGGATATTTGTCTTGGGCAGGAAAAACGGCGATGGGAATAGCGGAGGAGCTCCGATGGACCGCCGTGAAGCTAATGAAGGTGGGCAAATTTGCCGTTGACTCCGCCGTGACGGAGTCCCTGAAAGGTGTCACTTCTCGCTCTGATTCTACAACTGTCTTCCTTAGCATATATGCATCCCCGCAAAAATTCTACAAATAAAAATAGATATAATAATTTGATTATTATGTATAAGTTGCACTTTACTGTAAGAAAGAATAAAAGAAATTTTGATGGAATACTGAGAAATTGTTTATGCTTGTCTTGGGATTAGCAGTGACTAGGTCGATGGAATTTTATCTTTATAAACAAACATAAGAGGTTTTTTCTTGTAGAATGTAGTGCATTTAGCGTCTTTTTGAATTGCAGCCAGGTCAAAACCATTTTATGGAAGATAGTATGGATTATTAGATCAGCCTGAACAATTTTGTTTGGATTTGTGTATTTACCTTCATTTGAAATGTCTATAATTTGTCTTCTTTATATCACCTACTATATATATATATATACACACACATATGCCTGCATGTATTTTCCTGGCCTTTCATGGTGTGGTGTTTGTAGGCGGTTTGCAAGTGTATGCGATTGTGAAAGGAAAACTGAAGGGTCAACCCCCTTCTTCTTCTTCAGACTTTTCTAGCGGTGCTAAGAAGCTGAATTTTGGGGTGGCAGAAGAGGAGATGCAAGCAAAGCTGGAGAAAATGCAACAACACATGAATGACATACAGCAGCAAAGTAGAAGACAAGAACAAGAGCATCTGAAACACTTGTTTGAGGAGCCTCTTAAGAGTACATTGCCTGAGGTAACTACTGGTCCCAGAAAGATTTTCATTCATTCACGTCTGTAAAATGCTGTCAGGACAAGGGACAAGATTTCTACTTGTATTGTTACTATGAGTGCTGCTCTATTCTGATCTTTTCATGTAGATACAGTATAATTTTTGTTATCCTATAACCCAAACAATATGTTGAAGCAATGAAAATTCCGTATATGTATGCGAGCAAGCTACTCTTTATCAAACAGAATGGCATTCCTCCGCCCACAAAAATGGTGTATCCCAGTACCCAGAGAGGGAAAACTAAATCGATTGTTGACTTCTGAAATGAGAAAATAAGCCCTTTTACATGCTTGCTTCATAACATCACAAAAAATTGAAGACACCCAAGAGATTAACACACTGTATTAAGACACGTCTTGAACAGCTCAGACAACTGATGTACTTAAGCATAAAGAAGTTTTCATTTACATGTTAACACATTTATGCCAAATTACACTGTTCAAATATTGCCCAACAACTTACAACTGAACTGAAGAGCATGAGCTTTTCTGTCCAGCCAAACTCCAGCTTTACGGAGAGCTATACCACAAAATATTGACATGTACTGGTCATATGAGGCCACAGGGGTTTTCCTGATGATCAATATTCCACAGTAGTGCTTTTACCATCAATGCAAGAGATCAATATTCTGTGCCACAAAACCAACTTATGTATCAGAAAACCATTTTTCTTGAAATCCATAATAAAAGGTCATTTGAGTGCCTTTCAAATTACATACAGCCCCTCCATTCAGACCTTTTCGTTGCATCACAATTCCAGATAACCAAAAGAAATAACTAACAAGGAAACGAAATAGATAAGCATTTGATTTCAAACTCCTTAAGGATAACAGGTGAGTGGCATTGGCTTCTATACTGTGAGATTCTACTCAAACACCCTAAAAATTGAAATGGTAACATCAAGATTTAGAACCAACCCACAACTAAAGGCACGAGGTATAGGCAAGTGGCTTTAAGTGACCTCCAGCATCTTTAGTCTGAGTTAATTTTCAATAAAACATGGCAAGGAAATGAATGAAGATGTTTCCAAGCATAGAACAAAAAGAAAAAAACTGTTAGTGATCTCAAACTGAAAAAGGAAACAGTAAAATAATTTTGAAAAATGGCAAGAAATTTATAGAAGAGCTTCACCATGGATAACTGACAATTAAAAATAGTGATATCTTCAAGCAGGCTTAAATGTTGAAATCAACTAATTAGCCATTAATCACTGAAGTTTTTCTCCATTAATCACCTGAATTTCTCTCTCTTCTTTACACTTCAGTTTAGAGGTCATACGGTACTTTATTGTAATCATTTAAAGAAAGCAAAATTGTTTGCAACAAATGAAGGCAGTAAACTTTATCAAAACATAAAACAAACATATATTGTGAAACTAGCAAATGAGATGAGAGCATAACTTTTAATAAAAAAGAGTTACAGTTGCAAGCTGCACACCTTTGCAGCCACGTTGTTTTCTGAAAATAATCACAATAAGAGAAAAATCTGACTTTCAGTGAAAAATAATTTTTTTGTATATGAAGGTCATATCGTTGAAGTTAGTCTTTACATTTGTTTGGTTTTTGTCCAAATCAAAAAGAAAGAAGGACAAAGGGGGGATGGGGGAACAATTTTTTTAGAAACTGCACTGTAGTAAGAAGTAAGTTTGTCAATCTTGAAGTTGAAGACAAGATTACAAAATAAAGCCGCCATGGAAAATTCGAAAACTGCATGATAGGAAAAATGTTTTGATTTTAAATACATGCTATAGACAAATGCATCAAGCACAATTGAAAATGTAATCACAACAGAAATAAGAATAAAATCATAGAAACCCAGAACTAGAGGGCAACAAATAGAAACACTGAATAAATTGCACTATACTTACCTGTTCTTAGACACCAACATGCGTGTTTCAGAGATGAAGCCCAGCAAGAAGCAACTCCAACTCCTGATCCTGAGACGTAGTACTCTGTCAACAGAGAACAGATAGAGATGTAATTAATATAAACATGTCAGAATGTGTGCTCCAAGGCTCAGGAAGTAAGGAAAACAAAAGAAAAGCTTCAGGAAAGCACATTTTATATAGTGCTAAGTTCCTTGGTAATGGGTTAAAAGAAAAGAACGGAAAATTTAACCACACCAATTGGAATCTACTGAAATGAAATGAGTTAAATATTTTTCTTAATACCAGAGAATTTTGGCTATTGCCTTCACTAAAAATTACAATGCACACAATCATCAGCGCCGTTATGCAGAACAAGAATCTCAGTAGAACTCTCATACTTGAAAAGATAATCAAATCAAGTAATTTTAAATGACAGTTCACACAAATGCATACGTTTCCTTTGAACAAAAAAAATCTTCAGCATGGTCGACTTGACAACAACTGGCAACAATGCAGGATAGGATCTAATGAGCATCAATGTTCAAATGGTCCAATAAATACATGGTGTAACTTTGTTGATATAGTTCCCTAACAACTTTAGTAGTTTCTGGTTACAATGCAAATTACAGTCACAGTGGCTTGACTTAACTTAAATGCTTAATCCTGAAAGGTATGTACTCTATTTGATTTAAAGTGACATCACAGAATTTTGATTGAGTAAAACACTTCATTTGAGAATTGGAGATAAGTTTGATTTTAATACATCCAAATGCTCACGTCACATCCCCTGCCCTCTTCACCTGGAATATCAATAAATAAAATCTAAAGTTAACATAAAATATCCTATATTAGCCACAATGTAGCACCCCTATTCCAAGCCTGATAGCACTATGTGTTTATTCTGAAACTATCTCCAAAAGACCAATAAGGATTAACCGCTGCTGAACAGTTTATTACAGCTGTCTTTTACGAAGAAGTGCAGTAATCACTGAACTTGAACTCTGTCTCCTAAAACTCAGAAGCCCAGGGGCGGAACTATCATAAGAGCATTCTCCTTTTTCAAGTGTCGTTCTGTCTCCAATAGAAATCTAGAAAAACCAACCAAAAAAAAAAAAGAAAGAAAGAAAGCCAGGAAGCTTCATTTTCAATAATTTCCACTTTTTCCATTTATTAGTCACAAACTATTGGTAGTTGTTGTCCTCAGACAATCAAGTGAAACATTCTTAAAAAGTAATCCTCATAGCCAGGGAATTATTAGTCTGGGTTTCAGGGCTATCGGTTACTTGGCTAAACAACATGCAATTCTCCGAATATTCGTAACACTTCTTCTCATTTTCTCCACCCCATTTTATCTGCAATATTATACGAGTTTTACCATTGTTCCACATCCATATGGAGCTGTTTCTTTCTATTATTGCCCTTGCCCTACATTTAAAACACTACAGC
>JACGDI010005515.1:243691-265253 GCA_014898725.1 Jacaranda copaia
CTCAAACTAAGGGGGGTAAAATTGATCGGACTCCCCATAGAGAAAGGTCGGTTAGCCCCAGGAGAGAATATAAAGAAAAAACGCCCACCCAGGAGGATTGTCCACCCATCAGAGAGGTAATTAACATGATTGCATGAGGTCCCACTAAGAGGGACTCTAAGTCCACTCGGAAGCAAACACAGAGGAGGCTTAAGTCCAATAAAGCTTCACTTGTTGAGACAACTTTTCACCTCACAATAAGTGCATAACCCATTTCATTTACCAATGTCGACCTGGCCCACCTTGAGAGCAGGAATGTCGATCATAAGATAAACTGCCCGATGGTCATTTTAGTGGAAATTGCAAATTTTAATGTGCATAAAATTCTGATTGACAATGACAGCTGACTGAATGTCATCTTTTTATCCACCCTCAAGAGGATAAACATGGGCAAATTAAAGTTCAAACTTGTCCGCACGCCGCTGGTCAGATTCGGGGAGTCGAAGATCATACCGGAGTGGTCAATCAACTTATCCACATTTTTTGGACAAGCTCCTCAGAAAAGAACATTAATGCTGAATTACCTTATGATTGATGCCCCATTTGCTTTTAATGTCATCATAGGCCGACCTACCCTCAATGACTTCCGTGCCATTATTTCCACTTATCATCTAAAAGTCAAGTTTTTGACCCCAGCGGGCACAGGCAAGCTTTTGTGCAACCTGAAAGAGGCATGGAGATGTTACAACATCTCGATTGAGTTAACCAAGCAAAAAACTCGATCGCAGTTGAAAACTTCGAGAGACGCCTCTATAGTGGAACCCTAAGAGTCCTAGGTCAGCAAGAAGTGAAAGCTGGAAGACACTAGAGTGGAGCCCATCGAGGAGTTTAAAGCCATTGAGCTCGAACAAGGTAACCCTAAAAAGACGAAACGCATTAGAACAAACTTGGACCCCCACTTGGAGTGTCTTATGGTTGATTTTCTGAGGAAAAATATTGATGTCTTTGCTTGGAAGGCATCTGACCTCCAAGGGATCGACCCCAACATCATTATGCACCTCCTCAACACTAACCCCTCGTACAAGCCGGTCAAACAAAAGATGAGGACATTCAACGTCAAGAGGAAGCAAATCATCGAAGAAAAGGTTAGAAAACTCTTAGATGTAGGATATATTGTAGAAATTCAATATCTGTCTTAGCTTCATAATGTTGTCCTAATCCCAAAAACTAATGGACAGTGATGGATGTGTAATGATTTTACTAATTTGAATAAAGCATGCCCTAAGGATCCTTACCACTACCCAAGTAGATTTATTAGTGGATTCAACTACTAGGCGTGAATTATTAAGTATGATGGATACATTTTAAGGCTATCATCAGATCTTCATGGCACCCGAGGATAGGGATAAAACATCTTTTGTTGTTCCTAATGGGCTATATTGCTTTCTTATCATGCCGTTTGGATTAAAAAATACTAGGGCAACTTATCAGCGGTTAGTCAACTTTATGTTTAAATATGAGATTGAAAAATTGATGGAAGTTTACATTGATGACATGATAGTCAAGACGAAAAAAGCCCAAGACCACTTGCTCGACCTTAGTCATACTTTTGGGATATTGAGGGCATTTAGCTTAAAGCTGAACCCAAATAAATGCACATTTGGGGTCTGAGGATGAAAATTTCTGGGCTATATGGTCAGCTAAAGAGGCATTGAGGCGAATCCACAGAAAATTCAAGCAGTTTTAAATGTCATCCCTCCGAGAATAGTTCAAGACGTTAAGAGGTTAGTGGGAAAAATCATAGCTTTGAGAAAGTTCATCGCAAGATTGGGAAACAAAAGCCTCCCCTTTTTCAAAATTCTCAGGAATGCTAGAAAGACGAGTTTTCAATGGATAGAATAGTGTGATTGGGCACTGATCAAGTTGAAACAGTATTTAGGCTTACCCCCAATGTTGGCAAAACTCGAGCTTAGAGAAGTACTTCAGATATATTTGACAGTCTCGGAGGCAACGATTAGTTCAATACTGGTATCGACCTGAGATGGCAACTATTAACCAGTCTACTATTGCAGTAAATCACTACAATGGCCAGAACATAATTATTTGAAAATTGAGAAATTTGCGTTAACATTAGTGACCGCTGCTTAGAAGCTAAGACCATACTTTTAGTCTCATTCTATCATAGTGCTAACCAACTGTTGAAGCAGGTGTTGGCAAAACCTGATACATTGGGTAGATTGACCAAATGGGCGATTGAGCTGGGGGAGTTCGATATTAGTTTTCAACCTCGAACAGCCATCAAAGCGCAGGTTCTTGTCGACTTTATTGCAGAGCGAGTCGACTTGCCCGAGAAGAGTATCACAGCCCCTCTTATTTGGACCTTACACGTCAATAGGTCATTAACCACATCTGGAGGTGGAATAGGGGTCGCTCTTCGCTCCCCAGATGCTGAGGAGTACGATTTTGCAATCAAATTGGATTATACAGTCACAAACAATGAGGCTGGGTACAAGGTCCTGCTGATAAGAATAAGAATGGTGCTTAAGCGAATGGTCAAACATTTGGTTGCGATTACGGACTTCCAGTTAGTAGCAGAGCAAGTCGAGGAAAATTTTGAAGCCAAAGAACAATCGATGACCCAATACCTGGCTGAGGTAAAGAAGTTGCAGTAATCATTCAAAAGATTTACTCTCAGCCAAGTCCTCCGATCTGAGAATGAATGGGCATATGCTCTCTCGAAGTTTGCCAGCTCCATTATAGGAACAAGAGATAAGAAAATCACATTTTTTATCTCGAACAGGCCGTCAATTACACTCTCTAATGAGAACTTAGTAACAACCATTGAGGAGACGATAGTTTCTTGGCAAACCATAATAAAGTTATATCTCAGCCAAAGCACTATCCCCGATAACAGGAATGAGGCTCGGTGCCTTCAAGGTCAAGCCTTCAAATTTACCTTCGACGAGCATGGTCAGTTATACAAGAGATCCTTCACCTGACCCCACTTGAGATGCTTGGATCAGGAACAGGTATTGAAAGTATTACAGGATGTTCATGCAAGTATGTGCGGCAACCATCTTGGAGGGAGGTCCCTTGCCAACAAAATAATCAGGTATGGGTATTTTTGGCCAACATTGTTGAAAAACTATGTGGATTTCGCATGCAAATATGCATCATGTCAATTTTATTACAATCTGCCGCACTAACTGGCCGCACCAATGGTTAATGTCCAGATTTCCTGAACGTTTGATCAATGGGGAATCAATATAGTGTGGTTCTTTGCTGAAATCAATGGGGCAGCAAAAGTTCATAATAGTAGCGATAGAATATTTTACTAAGTGGGTTGAAACCAAGGCTGTCTCTAAAATAACAGACGTGCCATAAAGACTTTTATATGTAAAAATATCATTTGCCATTTTGGCCTACCTAAAGTCCTTATTTCAAATAAGGTACTCAATTTCAAAGTAAGAGTACGAAAGATTGGTGCGAGGCTCTGGGGATTGCACAATATTTAACCTTAGTGGGCAACCCTCAGTTAAATAGACAGATTAAGGTAACCAATCAGACTATCCTCGAGCAATTAAAGGCCAAAATTCAGGACACTTGTGCAAAATGGGCAGATGATTTGCTCGGTGTGCTATGGGTTACAAGACAACTCTGTGAATAGCCACCAATCATACAACTTACAGCCTCGTGTATAGGTCAGAAGCAATCATCCCTTCAGAATTGATCCAACATACCGCTTGGGTCATCCATTTTCACTTACTAAGAAACATGTCGAAGAGAAAGCTTGATCTCAAAACTATCGATGAGCGCCGACAAGAGCTTATAACAATATGTAGTGCTACAGGTCGAAGATGGCCCAGAATTATAATAAAGGAATTAGAGAGCGTCGTTTCAACATTGGAGATCTTATCCTCAAAAAGGTGGAGGTCTCCAAAAATGTGGGCAAGCTCGAACTAAAATAGGAAAGGCCATATTCCGTTATCAAAGTAGCAAAGCACAATACCTATAGGCTGGCCAACATGCAAGGAGAGAAACTCCCCCACTTGTGAAACGCCATCAATCTCAAGAAGTTTTATATTTGAAAATATATAGTACTTATCTTTGCATCCCTTTGGCTTGAATAAAATCCCAATTATATTGGCTTGATTGTTACCCTTAATAATTTTAGTCGACCCCATAGTCGACAACTAAGCAGCCCCTTGCTGCCACCTAAAATGACTCCTAGCCATCCAAGTCTTTAGTCGACCCTGTAGTCGACGACTAAGCAGCCATTTGCTACCACCTAAATGGCTTCTAGCCGTCTAAGTCTCTAGTTGACCCCGTAGTCAATGACTAAGCAGCTATTTGCTGCCACCTAACTGCTCCTAATCGTCTAAGTCTTTAATCGACCCCATAGTCAACAACTAAGCAGCCCCTTGCTACCACTCAAATAGCTCTTAGTCATCCTAGCTTTCAGTCGACCCTGTAGTCGACGAGTAAGCAGCTCCTTATAGCCGTTTACATGGCTCCCAGCCATTCGAGTTTTTAGTCGACCTCCATACTAACAAATGAGCTTTCCCGAGCAACTATCCAATTTTTGTCGACCCCATAGTTGGTAAAAGATACGATTCTTTCTAATGGGCAGTCAAATCCAAGGGTCAAACAAATAGTCGATCAGGAGTATTAATCAATCGATAAATACAGTCGTGCAACACAATTGCTATGAAACAGACAATAAAGTATTTTTCACATTAACACAATAGAAATCAAAGGCTATGTATGACACAACAGGATAGAAATGAAAAGCAAAACATACCTTTATTCATTATTCACTGGTAGGTTACAAAAAAAAGAGAAGAAAAAATCTAGTTTAATTTTGGTTCAGTTCTGGCTCGGCGCTTCTTACCTGCCTTCAACCCATTCTAAGTCTGATTCTAGCACTACACAAGCGAGCAGAGAAACTACTTGGGGAGATTCAGAAAGTCCCAGGATGTCGCCCATAAAGTTAGTCGATCACAGCACGTACTGCGCCAGATCGACCTCTTCATCCTTATTTGGGCTATGAGGTCTTCCACAAATGTGAATTCAGTAGATATTTGCTCTAGCCTAGTATCGACCTTGGCCTTATTCTTTTGCGCCTTAGTCAATGGCATATCGGGTGTAGTAGCAGTAAGTTCGCCCTCTGGGGCCTGCTCGACGCCCCCCTTCTCTAGCTGAGGATAAGGTTTCAATCTCTCATTCAGCATGAGGCTCATTCGGCTTCTATCCTCAACTCAAAAAGCATAGCCTAAGTACTCAAACTGCTTGATGGCCCTATGGAATGCTTCATGAGCATCATCAAGCGATACAATCGCGCTGGCATCCTAAAAAGCTATACTCACCATAAACTGTTCAATAGCCTCATACTGCGGCACAAACAAATATCGAAGGAAGGCCTCTTTAGCTTGGCTAGTCACCTCCACATGACCTCAAGCCCGACCAGAACTAAAGCTCACCTGCAAGTCCAGTTAGGCTTTCTTTATGATATTATCCATTTAACTCCAATCCTCGACGGCCTAGACCAACTATTGATCCTTTGAGTCGAGCTGCTCTTGGAGATTGACTTTCTTATTCAATTGCTCAACTTGGAGCTAGAAGGACTCAAGCTGCACCTTCAGGATTTCCATCTCCCCTTCCACCTTCAACTTCTCCTTGACAGCCAAAGCCATCTCGGATTATCAGTAGATGTTGTAGCCCAACTGACCTATCTAAAACACAATAATGTCATTTTTCAAACCAATATATGAAGAAAATTGTGGTTGAGACTATCGATCTCACACTTACCATATTGCAGTAGTAGGACATCGCCTTCATCATCTTGAGCTGACTGACGTTCATCAGCTTCCGCTGGTTGGTCATGAACAACCCTGATGTCATCTACTTCAGAGCCTCATTACCCATCGGCCTTCCTTGGATGATGGAGGTCGAATCAGTCACCGCCTTATTTCGATCGGTGGTGAATTGGGAAGGGGACAGTCGAGGAAGTTAGAACATCGAACCGTCATCCAATTTACTAAATAGGTCATAATCTGTCACAACCTTCTACTTTTCCTTGCCCCCAACAACCTTTTTTGGTGTCGAACCTCCCTATTCAACCATTTGCCTCTTGCTCCAACCCGAGGGGCTGCTGTGTACGAGCTCCTCCCAATGAGCAGATTGAGTTTTAAGAGCCTGCTCGATTTGTGGTAGGGGCGATGCAGACGTCAACCTTATTGAACCTACCTGCTCAGCAACATCTTCTTATCAAGCAGTAGCAGCTCGATGACGTGCCTTAGCCTTTAGAGCTCGAGCTTGGGATTCATTGTGGCTACAGACTATTATTTCGTCATGATCTGCATGGGCAAACAGATTAAGCAAATAATTAGAATCAAGCAAAAAGATCGGTGTTCAATCAAAATAGTTGATGAAAAGTCTCTACCTAGTCAATTGCCCATAGGCAAGTCGAGTTGGGCAGGTGATAGGCCAGCCAAAACCAAACACCTCTCGTCAATCAGAACTGAGGCCTCTATTTGCCTAAATTTAACAAAATCCTGGGTGAAAGTGTTGGGCCAACTAGGTGTTTGGTTTTCGAGCATCTCCATAGGCCCTCTCCACCAACCCCTTGGAATGGCAAGAACCCCCGACCCTCGAACATAAAAAAAATATTTTCTCCACTTTTGCCCATAAGAAGAAGAGGGACACTAAAAACTTCCACTGGGGTCGAGCAGTCAGGTAATAAAAACTAAACTTTTTAGTACTACTCGACTTCTGAGACATGGATAGGTGGAATAAGTTTTAGAAATTGGCAAATGATGCAGGCTAGTTGTACAAGTGCATTAGCACGACAAAACTATATAGTATGGCAAAACAATTCGAGAGTAATTGTGTGATGCAGACTTCTAAACCTAGTAATAGGTCGACTATTGCTTGGGTGAGCGAAAACAAGGCCGCATTTTAACCCCTTCTCAAGCATAGTTATATACCCTCAAGGACGTCGATGCATCCTACCCTGAGTCCCTGGGGCTATCAATTCATATTCTTCAGGGATGTGGTACGTTGCCCTGATACAAACTAAGTTAGCAAGAGTTATCTTAGAGGCTATTTCAGTGTAATGGTCAGGAGTAAACAATCGGCCCTAGGTTATAGGCACATCACTAGGGCCAGCATCCCTCTCCAAAACAACTCTAACATCACTCAAGCTACTAGAACTGCTTGAACTAGAGCTATCGCTCATGGATAAACTCAATTTGCTCCCACGAGATGTTTTAGATATACACTTCGCCCCAGTCTCCCCCTCATAGGCCACATTTTCTGACCTATTGTTATCACTATTTTAACTGGTAGACATGCTTCTACAAATGGAAAGGTAGAAAAGAACAAGAACAACAGAGACACTTACAATGAAAATTTCAAAAAGGTAAAGCACACGAAAGCTTGAAGAGCTTCAAAGATAATAATTTAACCAGAAGTATTGGCAGCAAAAGTATAAATAGAGTCAGTTATCCTACTATTTATAGGCGTTCATGAACAAGAATTCAAGCAACTGTTATGATGACAGCCTGCCCCAGTACGCTTCGTATTCTGTACACTAATAAGTGCATTAAATGCAGAAAAATTACCTCAAACCCAGGTCGACAGTTCAAAGACTCGAGTTGAGGACTTAAAAACCCTAGTCTAACATGGTGACCACTGTAACTGAATGCAAACTCCCTGCTCCTTCTCGTTGACAAGCTCGATCAGGACCACGAGTTGGGGGGACTCATGATATGGAATAACCCAGCAGGCCCAACAGGACCAACATCAAGTGGGATAGTCCAGGAGGCCCAACATCAAGTCTATTTGGTTGACCTGTATCGAGCTTACTTTGGCAGGGTCCACGGTTGACATGTATCGACCTCAAGACCACTCCAGAGGTTCTAATAGTCAGGTTTGGTCGACATGTATCGACCTTAAACCCACTCTAGGATTAACTCAGATCTCCACCATATTTATTAAGTCTGACAGGTAACATGCCTCCGCATTAATGATGCATGACAATCGGTACAGTTGCTGCCACCAACTTTGCCACCATCTTTAGTAGGGAGTCACCTCTAGAGGTACTATTCACCCTAAAAAATAGGAGATTCAGCCACCTAGAATAGTACCAGGATCTGGACATGGAATGACCATCAATCGCCTGGCAAAGATAAAAGTCAGTATACCTAATAAGGGCACCATAGTTAAATCATGTCGAGAAAAGGCTATAAATACTTCATACTCAGCCACCCTCAAGGTAATGTCAAATACGCCATAAACCTTCTATATTCTCAATATTCTATTCGATTATCATATCTCAACCAGAACTAACTTGAGTGTTAAAATGCCTTAGCTGGGGGCACCTCGACTAGCCTACATGTCTTGTGGTTGCAAATCTCAAACTCTGTGAGAAATATAGCTTTGAGTACTCAACTTTCTTGGTCAAAGTCATCCCAAACACTACACTTTTCACTATAATCGACTTTCAACCGCATCACCCTCCAAAATGCCAAATTAAATTTTCTAAAATATCTTCTTCTATTTTTATTATCCCTAAAACTTCCCTATTTTTAATATATACATACATATTATATATCACACATTTTATTATAATTCTAATAATAAAAAAAATAACTCAATTTTATTTTCACCCTAAAAATCTAACAAAAAAGCATTGATTTGATTGCTACAATAGAATTTGTCTCATTCCAAAATATAAATAAATGTATCAAATTTTCTAAAAATAATTTTCTTACTATTTTTAAAATATAAACAAACATACATTACATTCCTCAATACAAATTTCACATTTCCTAACTCCACTCCTAAAACTCATCTCCCAAAACACAGAATTTATATTCAAACATTACCATATGGTTTAAATTTTAATAAGTTGTAAATGGAAGGACATAGTAATAATGCAAAAATATAGAGAGAAAATATATAGATCATTGGGGGAAAATATATAAATTATTAAAGAATATATTTTGAGAAAATAATAAGAACATGTTGATTGAAAATGTATATAAATTGATGTATTTTAATTTTTCAAATAATAAAAAATATAAAAAAAGTTTGAAAATAAAACTAATGGGTTAATGGATTGCTCTCAGACTCTCTACGTCATAGGGAGGACATCACTTGATCCATTTGTTCGGTTCCAAAAGCATCGGAGGGTCAATTGCGATTTAGAGGGTGTTTGGCTAAACTTATTTTAAATATCTTATAAGCTTCTACATCTTATAAGATATTTTTGGAGTTTATAAGATATTTAAGCAACTTCAGTGGTAGCCGGATACATGTATAGTCGTTTGCCTATCACGGGCTTTCTTAAAAGTAGAGGTAATGTCAAATGTTCCTTTAATTGGTGAAAAGCCCTGTCGTATTCCTCAATCCATTTGAATGCCTTAGCTCTTTTCAAGATCTTGAAGAACAGTTGTCCTTTTTTTGCAAAGCAAGAGATGAAATGATTTAAGGCAGCTAGGCATCCAACTAGCTTTTTCACTTCCTTAACATTATGTGCAGTGGGCATCTGGAGCACTGTCTCCATCTTATCAAGGTTGGCTTCAACCCTGCATCTTAAACCATATATCCTAAGATCTTTCCTCTGCATATGATAAAGGTACACTTTGATGGATTGATCTACAAATTGTCTCTCTTTAAGAAGTTGAAGTACTCTCCGAGTTCATGGAGATAGTCTCTTTGCTCACCGGTTTGGAGTAGTATGTCATCGATATACACCTTCATGTTTCTCCCAATCATATCTTGGAACATATGGTTCACCAATCTCTAGTATATGGTGCCTACATTGTTAATTTTGAAAAGCATCACATTGTAGCAATACACATGATCTTATTGGAATAGTAGTCCACAAGCTAATTAGATTGGTATAGATAAACTCCATGTAATAGTCTTATTTGAATGATATTAAATAAAATGGTCATCTTCATTTTTTGCTTTTATGATTTTCTTCACATGCATTTAGTTGAAGCCTTAAAATCATATAAGATTATGAGACTTGGTCATGCATATGATGGTAATCATGAAACAAGTCTCTACAGTTATGATTTTTAAATATTCCAAGTCATAGAATCTTATGAGATAGGGTATCCAAGATTCTGATAGACTTTCAATAACAATATATATTCTAAGGAGTTGGATATTATCCTGTTTCATAGGCAATTTATGTTAGAGATGGATGGATATTAATGAGTGCTTGTTAGAGAATAATTTCACTGAAGACTCCTCTAGAGAATCCATAAGATAGCTAAAGTGGCACATCGATAGTGGAAATCCTCTAGCTTAAATAGTGCATTAAAGTTCTATAATAACATTGTATTTAGGCCCTTTGCTTTGATTTTTCTCCAGCCATCTAGCAGGTTGCTTGAGGCTTTGGTTAGGCATAAGCTACCTAAGTACGGAGATTGGTAAGTTCCAAGATGGGATCTGTTTCACCCTTTTATGATGAACAGGCTGATCTCTTATATATTATAAGATAATCGATTTCAAGAAATCCTTATGCAAGGTAGTAGACAAGTTGGAAAAAGAAGTTTTCCAAAGTTGAGTTCATAATTGAAAATCAAACATCAAGAATAGAAATATAATTATCGGGGTTATTAAGGAACTAGTTAATATCTTGTTGTGGGTCTCTTTCGAGAGATAGGAAATGGAAAGACCATATTTGCCTAGCAATCGTAAGCAGTAATGGTTTACCTAAAATTAATTCATCCAATTAGTTGGGCCCCATAAGCTTGTGCTAGATATCAACTGTGGAAATTGGGTACTCTTCAATTAACAAAGATTAATTAAATGAGTAATTTATTTAAAAGAGTTTAGACTAATTGAAATATTTGATATTCATTAAATCACAAAGAGTTGTGAGCTTATGTCTAATTAATTGACAAACCTAAAAAGTCACACACAAAAACTTAGAGCATTCCAATAAGAAAGGAAAGAATTATCTAAAGAGTTGGATAATTTTGTTGGTCAAGTTTGGAAGAGACTAAGTTAACTAATTCATAGTTAGCCAAAATGGCTTGATTAATTTAACTGTTAAATTAATCAAATCAATTTAAAGAGTTAAGTTAGACCAATTAAATTAAGGAGTTAATTTAATTGATGTCATAAAAAAATTTAATTAGTTAAGGTCAACTTCAAGAGTTAAGTTGATTTAATTAACTTAAGGAGTTAAGTTAAGCTAATTAAATTAAGAAGTTAATTTAATTAGCAATATAATCTAATTTTGGAGAGAAAATTAAAATGGAAGAGTCCTTTTTAAAATAATGAGTTGGCATTTTAATTTTAAAAATTAAAATCCAACAAAGCGTATATGCAAGTCGGCATGCTAGTTGGCAAGGTGTGTGGATGGTGTGATGGATGCTTCCAAGAGCATCCAAGTCACATTATAAATACACCATTAATCACACACCTTGGTCAGCCATGCTTCCCATTTGCCTCCCAAAAGACGTTATCTCATGTGTTGAGAAAAACCTCTTCCCTAGATTCTCTCCATCCACTTCCTCTTTCTTCCAACTTTCTCACACTATCTCCCTTCTTCCTTCTTTTTCCTCATCTATCTTCTAGCAATTGATTGAGGAATTAGAGTGATCTAGGTGTGTGAATCCACTTTAGAGGCACCACATTTGGAGCGCTAGAAATTGGTGAACTTGAATTTGCACTTGGAGAAAAGTTTTTTTCCATAGATTGAAGAGAAATTCAATGAGAACTCATCACTGGTGACCTTGGCATGTTTTGGCACGAATTTGCTGCAGTTTTTGGCTCATTTTTGAGGATTTTTGTTGAGAAAAAGTTGCTGCCCTTGGTGGTCTAAGGAGTGGAGAAGAAGATCCAAGAGAAAAAAAGTGGTATATCTTTCATAGAAGAGGTTCTAGTGGAAGATCTCCATCTTGATTCAAGTTTTTCTTATCAAGGTAGTTTCACTTGATCTAAATCATTAATTATGGGATAAAATAAAATCCTTAGTTTGTGATATGGCAAGTTTAATTTTACTTTAATTTTGCCAATTATTTTGGATCCTTGCAATATTACATCCTTCAAATTTGTTATGAAGCTCGTCCACTCCTGATCTTTTGAGGCTAGATCATCTAATTGTAGCCCTAATATGTGATAAGAAAGCTTAGCATATTACATTTTACTATGGAATCCACCAATGCATCTATCCTCAAGAGATAGAATAGGTCTTTCGAGCAAGCTTTGTTCAAGTAAGTGAAATCAGTACACATCCTCCATTTCACATTAGTCTTGGGCACCAATACCACATTATCTATCCACTCAAGATATTGGACTGGATAGATGTATTTTACCTCAAGCAGCTTGTCCACCTTCTACTTGATATTTTGGTTTCACTTTGCTCCAAAGTTTCTCTTTCTTTCTTTCACCAATCGTGTATTTAGGTACACATTAAGGTGGTGCATAATGACATCAAAGGAGATTTCTTTCAAGTTTATCACACCACACGTGAACGCATTGCAATTATCTCTTAGTAAGTGTAAATCTAAGTCTAAGAGGGTCCCAATCATGGTAGTCTTTAGAGGATTGCTAGGGAAGATTTCTAAAGTCTCTAACCCCTCTATAACTCAAAAATCAACTTCCTTAGCCTTTCTCTTTAGGCCTGAGGACTCAAATAGAGAGAAAGGTCTCCAACATCTATTATCCAATCTATCATAGGCGACGAGAACACATCCGACCAGTCACTTTACTTCATCACATCAAAGCCTCATGGTTGTACTGAAAGTTCGAGTCCTGGATCTCATTTATATTCTCAATGTTATTTCCAAAAGTCAACAATTTTGAAAGTTTTTTTTCTCTCGAACATGGTATAGATAGTTTATAGTTCTCAATCTTTTATAAACGGTTTTTTATGCCCAATTCACCTTGGAACTTTAGTATTTATAATATTTTCTTTAGTGGGCTCTAACTTAGTAGGGTCTAGATGCCCTTCTTGGTAGGCTCAATCAATTAGGTTCTTCGGTCATTTTATTCATTTGTTACTTAATTGATTGGGCATTTTTTAGTCTGTTTTTACTTTCTTACCTTTAGTCTAAATTTGTCATATTAGGACCCTTTTGTTAATTTATGAAATGTGGGATTATGCTCCTAAAATGCACCCACATAAAGTCAATGCTTGAGCTAAAAAATGAGTACTTAGATAGTTTTTGCTATGAAGTTAATTTTTGTACTGGTTAAGTGCTTGATTAAGGATATCAAAATCAAACCCAACCCGATGACATGACCATGATCTACCTAAAAAGTATCAATTTGGATTTAATGTTTTCAAGTTTGGGTCAAATTGGATTTGACCTAAAATTGACCCCTCCCCCTCCCCCACAAAAAAAAGGGTTGGGTTGGTTTCGTGTCAACCCACTAAACCTGAAAATGACTAGTGAGTAGCCCAATAAACCTAACCTAACCCAAAAATAATTGGCTAATTGAAAATAAAATCTAAATTTAAAAAATTTATATCCATTAATCTAAACCAAGAAAATTTTATATCCAAAATTTTAAAAATCTTAAAATCTTTGATATACATCAAAAGAAGATTTCTCTGTGGAGTTTTGGACTATGAATTAATGGAGGAAACTAGCTATTGGTGTAAAGAAGATTTTGGATTTGATGGTTGTCATCAAAATTGTCTTTGAACTTTAATTTTTACTATTAGTTAATTCTGCATTGATGATTGTCATCAAAATTATTTATTGAACACTAGTTTGTTGCATTTTTGTATTTGTAGTAATTATAGACATGATAAATTTTAAAAAAATTATATTTCTTACTTTCTTAGACCTTAGTGATTATGTAGAATTATAAATTTTATTAGTAGATCGAACTTCTACTCAATTATAATGTTGAAATTTATAAATATGAAAAATAAAATATAAATCACGTTAAATTGGGTTAGGTTTATCAGGTTGTTAGGTGACCTAATAGAAAACCAGGTCAAATGGAACTTGACTCAATTTTTTGTGGGTCAGGCTAAGGTTGAGCCTTCTAGGTTTAGTATCAAGTTAGGTTGGGTTTGGGTTTGGGTTTGGGTTTTGCATTTTTATGTTATACCGTTACTTCAAGCCAACCCAAACCCATCTAACCCACCCAAATTGACATGAGTCTAACTTGATAAGCTTGGCTCTTTTGAGTTATGTGGCCCATTTTAAGTGGATCTCGCTAAGTGGTTCAACGGCCAATTTTGGTTAATTATGTTGGTCTTGTGTTGGGCTTTACTTTTATACCCTAGGGCCTTAATTGGGCATATCAATATAAAAAGAGTCAAACTCAATTTCGATAAAGATATGTGCTTTGAATTTGTAAATTATGACTTTTACATTTAAATTTTTATGATTTGTAATTTTTTGATCCCCCTCCCTTGTTTGTAGATCCATTTATGTATAATTATATCAATATTATATATATGCATATGTATGTATATGTGCATCAAAAAAAAATTTAGTAATTAATAACTAAAGTTTTATGAGATTTTTCATAAAATAATTTCCCCATGATATCAAATTTTATAAAAAGATATATCACATGATAATTATTATTATTTGGATACTATTGTAAAATTATTCATCAAACACATAACCTAAAATCCTTGTCATTTCAGTAGACATACATTTTTCCTATTTTCTCATAAAATTACTTTTTTCTTTCTTTTTTATAAAGAGCATTCCCTTTAAATGTTTAGTTTTATTGACTATGAATTCCAAATATAGCCAAAATTCTCTCCCCCCAACCACACACACACCATGTTCTATTTTACCAAGGAGAGCTGGCGAATAGACAAATAACACCCACCCAATCCCCCTCACATCCCCTCCCCAGAAAAAGAAAAGAAAAAATTTAAAATAAATATGCCATTATGGTTAAATAGAAAAAACCAAAAATGCAGGAGATAGTGAGAGAAAATGTGATTTGTGAAAAAATATGAAAACATGAGAATATGTGGACAACTTGTGCTATGCTCACTCCACTTGTTGACACTTGATAGTGTTTTTTTTTTGCCCGAACTACCTCATTTGCACCTCTTAATTAATTGGATTGAACACTGGATGATAAGATTTTTATTCCAAACAAAAGAATATCAATAATTACATAAAAAAATATTGTTCAACATCTAATGATTAATTGCCAACCACTACCTACATATTATGCAAACTTTTTAGATCCTGCGTTCCACATTAAATAATATATTCTGAAATCTCATTGTTATTATCCTTGTTGTGCTTTGCAATTACCCTGTCCAATACCTTAGGCTCTACAATTTGTTGTTCGAATATTATAAGAATAAATTACACTATAAAAATAGAATTTTAAAAATATCATATTACCAATGTGGTTTTCCCATTAATTTAGCCAATTAATTTTTATATAAAAACAATGGGTTGAACTCACTTGCTATAGGAGTTTGACATCAATCACTATTGCGATAGCGAATAATTAATTTAGGTGACTTTGGGGTGAATTGGGATGGTGGACTTGCAGTAATATGACTTAATTTTAACATTTCACAATAATAATAATAGAATCTTATCAATTAAATTCCAAAAACATTATTATGCTAGCTATCTCATTCACATTTTTTATTGTAAAAGGAACTAGAATTTGTTTAAAAACAAATAGAGAATTGTATATGTTTTTTGAAATACAATAACATTAAGAGGTACTATATATATTGACACTTTGATTTAATAGATAAATACATATATGTCAAGTGTTATTGAAACATTTAAATTTATTTAACAACACGAATCAAATTACTATCATATCTCATTTAGTTTTTCAAATGTATTCATATAATGGCTCACTATGTTTTCTTTGGTAGAAAAATTTAAATTAGATAATTTGGACAAGTTTCTAGCAAAATTAAACTTATTTCAATTATTATCAATTGAAATAAAAACAACGTTGTGATTATTTGTCATCTAATTATATAATACGTAATGCGTTTCTAAACCACTTCCAAATAATATCTTTGCTTCAAAGTACTCCTTGTTGTTGTTATGATATGCACAATATGGTACATTAATTTGGGCATATTTCAAGTAATATCAACAAGGATTTATGGATTTCATGATTTTTGCTAATAGATCTAATCCAACTCATATAAATGAGAGCATAAAATGTAATTATTGTGCCACTTCACTTACCATTTTTTAGCTAAGTGTTAGTTGGCCAATAGGACTAATCAATAGCCACTAATTAGACATGGATTTGGAATTTGAATGGATGCCCCCAAAGCAAGGACAACCCCCTTCACACGTGCGAATGAACCACTCCACTTCAAGTGTGCAAACAAACCAATCCAATGAGAGAAAATAAATTAAACAAAAGAAGATTTTTATTTTTTATAATAAAATAGAATTTGCCAAGGAGAAAGAGGAGGAGAAGGAAAAACAAGACAGCAAAATATAGCAATGAAAGGTCAAATAAAAAATGAAATTAGCTTGCAATTTCACTACTTCTTTATTCTCTTTCAATACGCAATAATTTGAAGACGCAGGCACAAGCACAGGCATAGGCACTAGTTATCTAATTGAACAGTCCTTACTAAGATGAAGAGGGGAGAGGCAAAGATCTCAGTAGTCAAACTTTCTATTTCCCCCCTCCTTCTTCTCCCTTGACTACATGGATTCGAAATACCACACCATGATTGAGAAAGCTAATGTTTCCAAAGAACTCAATACCAAGCATTGAATGGTCTTTAATTTCTCATTGAATTTTTAATTTTTTTATACATTTTTTACTTTTATCTCATTGTTCTCAATCCTGCTTAATGTCATTTCTCGTTTCTACTTGTTTGGTAACTTTTGGATTTGAGGTTTGTTGTTATTTCTATTCTTCACTATTTGTTGTACTCTTAGAGATGGTTGATTAAGGGATTTGGTCATTAGCAACTAGTGATTGGTGAATAATTTTATGAAATTGTTTACTAATTAAGATGGAATTATTGATTTCAAAACTAATAACAAACAAATTATGAAAGAAAAAAGAGAGAAATGATTCAAAGAAGTTGAAGAACCATGAAAAAACTTATTTCAATAATTTTGCAAAATTTATTTTTCTCCTACCATTACAACTTTTTAGTTTTCTTCTCCATTAGCTGCTAATCCTAACTGTTAGTCTATTAAATATATGCTACCAAACTAAATTGCCATTGGCAGAGGCTGCAATCTAATGAATTGTGTGATTATGGTGGTTCTCTAGTATTGTAGAGATTTTATTAGGTTTGAATAATGATATACGCTTTGGGTTGGAATTCAAAATATGATATTCACCTGGTGTGGGTAAATTTTGATTCCTCTAATTGGAGATAGTTGCTTTTGAGTTTGAGTTTGGTTTACTGAAAATATTGAACATCATTTATTGAAGTTGAAAATGTATGTATCTATTCAACCAATATGTTGGAGTATCTGTTCTTTTTTCTTATCATTCACCCTATCTTTTATTTATAGTTTTTTTGTTTATGATCTTGAAATAGCCACCTTATGGAAATAATTATAGAGAGTATCTAGCGACTTAGCACATTACATCAGTAATTACACAATCTACTCTCACGGAACATCTTTTTCTTTGCTTTTGGGGGTTGGTGGAGGGGGGGAGTAATTATTGATATTTTACCTTATACTAGTCTTGGAAATTTAAACCAAAGCGATGTGCACTTCTTTGTTTTCACGGAATAATTTTTTGTGAGATGCCAATGATACTAATGGAATATATGAAATCAAAGTCACAATCTTCTATTGACTAATACTGAAGGAGGTGGGAGCTATCTAGTTCCCCTTCACATGATAGGTAGTTGCCTTGTTATTTTATGCTTATTGTATAATAATACTGTAATTTCTAGAATTTGGTTCTTAACTGCTCGCAAACAAACCCAATTAATGGCTTGTTGTGCATTTCACCTTAAACAAACCATACCATTATACTTCTACAACTTCTGTATTGCTACTGCCTCAAGTATCCAAACTCCAATCATAATCTCCCAAAGGCAACTCCCATCCTTGTAAAATGAAGGCCTTAAAAATTAGGAAATGATTAATATCATAATAGAACAAGTTGACAGAAAAAGAGTATAAATAGAACCACAACTCCTTATATCTCGTTCTTATGCTCTTTTTTTTCTATTTGTTGAATGATGAAGATTCTGAAAGGTAACTCTCTTGGTCTTTTCTTGGTGTAGGAACTCTCAAAATTCATAGGAGCCAAACCTTAAGTATGTGTACTTATAGTATTTTTGTCTCCCAAAGTCTCACATCCTCTCTTTCTTATGTCCTTCATAGTCTATTATTTTTTCTTGTTCACATTCTTTCATCTAACTTCCTAAATATTATTTTTCTTTTACTCATAAGTGGATGTTGCTTGTTGAACTAATAAAGCTTTTCCTATTAAGTCTCCCAAAAAAAAGTAGGAAAAAGAAAATTTAGAAAACCTATTAGATCAATATCATAAACCAGCTCCTACACCATTTTGGGATGTTTATATTTTTGTGCATATATCAAACAAATCTCATGCTCCCGCCTTCATAGGCTACAAGGAAAATTGGGAACAAATTGGAGAAAGAATAGATCTCTCTCTTTCCACACATACATATATATGTATGTATATTATCACATAATGGCTAATGCACAATGGAAATCCAAGTATAGACATAGGAAGAGTTTCCATAACTTCGAAGAGAAAAACTCAAATATTTGATTCACACAAAATAATATGAATTTACTAATATAAACAATACACACACACACACACACATATATGTATGTATTCAACCTTTTTAGCATCCAATACACTAAGCGTTCAAATTTCGAACAAATAATTCTTTACAAAGAAGTACCAGTCGCAAAAGGGCCTTATTGATCCCTATTGTTTTTCTTGTTGTGCTTAGATTATCTTGTTCATTATAATTTATGTTTTATTTTGGAACTCTCTATTCCAAAGTTATTACTTCTTGGTTTAGTTGGATCTTTATGTTTTCCTTATATAAATTCATATTAGTTATCTGCGTATCTCCAAATCTTGGAAGGACTTCTTAAATTACTAGAGAATAAGGTATGTGGTGATTGCAAATGCAAGTACATGTTTTTGGTTTAATATTTTTTTACACAAGCTTGGTCTTTTGTGGATCTATTTAAATTAACATCTTCTTTTTCTCTTTTTCTGTATGTACGTATGTCTGCTTTCTTTTGAAATGCAGAGGTCCTTGATGGGCTAGTGTGAACTTAAGCATATTTATATGTATGCAATGCTTTGAGATCCACATAAGTCTTGGAGTACACATCTCGAAGGTGACTTCGTATTCTATTCTAATCTTTTTGACTATCATGGCTAATGCATGCATATAGTGGAAAGAAGTTGAAGATATAGGTGTGTCTATTCAAACTTATAAAAAGATTTTAGTTAGTTCCCTCTACTTGAGTCAATACTATGTGTACAGTATCATATGGAACTGAAATTATATTTAAATATATCAAATAGAACCATACGTTAATCCAAGTTGGTACAACGACTAGGATTGTCAATTTCTGTTCAATTTGGCATTGTTTGTGATGCCAAGCTTTCTTCAACATAGCTAATATTGAATTTTCTTTTTAGAATGACCCAACTATGTTATGATGTTGGTCTACTACTCCATTATTATTTTAGAAAATCTACACTTGTATTCCTTGAACTTGAATCCTAAACTTGGATACCATATCTTGTTGCACTAGGAAATAACTTAATGTTTTTATTTAAAGCCTATTTGGTTTTATTTTTTGGAGGCATTTTTATTTTCTGGTAAAAAGAAATAGTAAAAATTTAGTTATAAGTATAAGTTTGAAATTGAAATATTGTTTAGATGTTTTGTTTAAAATTAAATGATTACGTAGGATTGAAAATGAGTTGTATTTATATATTATTATATTTTTGTATTAAAAGTTGTGCAAATGAGAATAGGAGAAAATAAAGTGTGAAAATAGAGAGAGAGAGAGAGAGAGAGAGAGAGAGAGAGAGAGAGAGTATAAGAGTGTGTATAAGAAAATGTGTTGAGAATGAAATTACCTGTGAAAATAAGAGAGAAGTTGAAAGTTTTCTGTTTTCATTTTCAAGAGAAAATAAAAATGGGCTTTGAAAACAAAACCAAATGGGCACTTAGTGTATGTGATTCTAATACACAATTTTAAGAATTTGCATGTCTTATTGTTGGAACTACAGGTTGTATCCATTTTTATCATAATATGGAAATTGCAATGTGACAAAATATACCTATTTTGATAGTGGTGGGTGTGACTAGGCATAGAATTTAATTTGATATATAGGAAAGCAAATGGTTCGAGTTGGATTCAAAAGTATTCAATCTCAAATTTGTTGAAATGTGGAATTCAAGCTTGAGCTGAACTCAAGCCATGTTCATATAAGGTACTGGTCAAGCTTGGGCCAAATAATTCTTGTTTGCGAGCCTATAACTTCATTATAAGTTCAAGCCAAATGAATCAATCCGATTTGAGCTTCAATAAGGGCTAGGGCTTCAGTTTCTTCAACTCAACCTTGAGTTGAAGCTTCATATATTTGATTTGAGCTTGACCTTAAGCCCCAAAATAAGGTCAAGGCTTAAGTCATTTGCATCCTTAGATGTATATATATATAAGACAGGCGCTTGACATGATTAGATGAAATGGTAGGTCATTTACAAACACTGTGGACTTCACTCACCCATTTTTCCCTAACATTGACATAAATAATTGACTTAGTCAACTATCATTTATGACTTATCTAGCTGATGCTTCTATGTCTTTTCTCACTCTTAGGAGTAGTTATGTAGAAATGATTGTTGTCTCCAACATTTTTTATCAATATTTCTTCTTGTTGTATTTTATGTAAGAGTAGATAGATAATTGGTTGTTTATCTTGATTTCATAGCTTAGATATTTTATTCTTTTGCATGTGAGATCTGCTACACTTGACACATGGCTTCCTCAACACGTTTCATTTATTCCATGTAAGAAATTTTTTGGTTCTGGATCTTTTAGATTGGTTACAATTTGATATTCAAAAAGATCTTGTAAACTAATTTTATTTTGTGGACATAGTTATGGGAAATGAGAAGGCAAACAATTACAGGGGCAGAGTTTCCCTGAAATTATAATAGAGTTGGAAGTGAGAATTTTATTCATGCAAAGTATGACCTTCTTAATCTCAAAGACTTATGTTCATATGCCATTATAGCACACATCTGATTCTATGAAGTGATTTGTGGCTTATCTTACCTATACTTTGCGAAGGTATGATGAGAAGAGATGGATGCCCAAGGATGGTAAGATAAAGTCACCTATAAGGAAAATAGAAAAAAAAGGTTAAGTCTAGCTACAAAGACCAAATGATAGAAGTGGTCATGGATAAGTCAGCAATTTTGGAAACCTTTTTGATAAGCGGAAGAGTGCTCCAACACATAGGATAGTGGCACATATTCCTACTGCCCGAATTAGTGTTCGAGTGCCTCTAAAGAACTAGAATAAGTATGCTAAGTTGCATATGCTTTGTTGTTTCTTTTGTATTCTTTTTTTTTTTTTTT
>JACGDI010005515.1:274309-304383 GCA_014898725.1 Jacaranda copaia
AATAACTTATTAAATTAATTAAATTAATTTATTTAAATAACTTATTATATATATTTATTATGTTTCATAGTTTGCGTATTATTAAATATTACATTTATTTATTTATTTAACAAATAATAGTATTTTTTTAATTTGATCAATTGTTATTAAGTTATATATATAAATTATTAAAAATTATTTTATTTAAATAAATAACTAAGTCTTATTTATACATAAATCGTAAGTAATAAATAGTTAAATAATTATATTTTAATTAATAAACAATAATTAATTTATAATTAATATACAATAATTAATTTTTTTAAATAAATCAATATTAACAATTATGATATAAGTTGATTTTTTTTGTAATTAATACATAATTATGATTTCATGAATAATTAATATTTATTAATATATATTTTATTCCAAATAATACATCATTTACTAACATTAAATTTATAAAAATATAAATTTCAAAATAAATAATCAATTAAATTAATTAAACTCATATTTCAATCATTAAATATATATACACACACACAGCTTCATCGTCGTCCAACTATAAATATATATACATATAATACATAAAAATATCACTTTTGTCCTACAAATCCAACAAAAAAGCAACTGATTTAACATTAACAGTAAAGTTTGTCTCTCCTCAAAACATAAAAAAACAAACAATTTATTCTCAAATAATTTTCTATATTTTCCAAAACAAAAAGAAATATTTGACATATTTTCCAAATTTTCTCCTAAAAATCCATTCCCCCAAAAACTTTTTTACAAAATGCCCAAAACACGTAAAACAACATAGTATAAAATCTCATGCGTCATGAGTACTGAAAGTCACGCATAATACATATATGTATGTGTGTGTGTGTGTGTTTTTTCTTGAAAAAATTCTAAAGTTTAGGGGGTGTTTGGTTATGATTCAATAAAATAAAATTATTTTGCTATTTTATTTTGTCAAGACATAATCTAACATACACTCACTTTTCCTCTAAAATATTAAAATAAGTTTTTTAAAATATACTCTCATATTTTTTATTATCCCCAAAATTTTTTCATTTTTCCATATGTATACATATATATTACACATATATTTTATTATTGTTCTTACAATAAAAAAAATTACTTAATTCTATTTCCACCTTCAAAAACTTAAAAAATATTGATTTGACTGTAAAAAATATTTCCCTCCAAAATATAAATAAATATGCCAACACTCTCCAAAATAAATTTCTAACTATTCCGCAAAATATAAGTGCCCGTTTGGTTATGTTTCAAGACCATTTTCATTTTCATGCAAAAACAAAAGTTGAAAAAGTAGTTATGGTTTGAAAATAAAAAATAGAATTGTATCTAGATGTTTTGTTGGAAAGTAATAATTAGAGTAAGTATAGGATTAAAAAGTTAATTCATTTATATTTTTTATATTTAAATATATGTATATTTTATTGATTTTACAATGATAATGAGTACTTTTATATCAAATCAAACTTGAATTTGATTGATGTAATAGTGGGATGATAAAGTAGATTTAAAAAAGAGTTGAAAATAAAAATAAAGAATATTTTGAGTAAAAATGAATGAAAAAGTGATAGCTTTCTATTTTCATTTTGTGCTGAAAATAAAAAGGATTGTTGAAAACATAAACAAAGGAGCCCTAAACAACATTATTACATTTCCCAATATAATTTTCACATCACTAACTTCACATTCAAAATTCATTCCTCATAATATACATCATAATTAAATATAAAATATAACCAAACATTACCTTAATGATTATAGTTGGAGTCGATGTAGCAAAACTACGTAGCGGTAGGAGAATATATCCAAGCATATTTCACCTTTTATATGTACTTAAATGTATAATTCCTCTAGTAAATCTTGGCTGTGTAACATGCGTGGTACTGGAAAGTTCCACAACATGAATAATTGTACTTATCCTAGCTGGATATGTATGTATTAATTGACTATATATAGCGACATATTTGACACGAAATTTATGACGCTTAGGAAAGCCGCATCTTGATGGCTTGTTCCCCGTCTAACAACCCTACCTCCGCCGGACATGGATAACGCATAGACCATTCTATGTTTTCTTTTTTCTACTTTTGTTTCTCAATAAATATATAATAGTCATGTGATGTGATGTGACGTTATGCCTCGCTAAGAACAAAATTATAAGAACGCAGGGGCATGTTTGGTTGGCTTAATAAGGCATGATGGAATTATTAAATCCTATCTTATTTTTTATTTCAATTGAGCGATAACAATTTAACAGATCCCTTTTATAACGATAAGTCCGCATCCATATTTGCAAAGCATGATAATTAATCCAGCCACTCACCCTAGTATTATTTATTGCACACTCGTGTCTTTGTGTTCTTTTTACTTTTTCGCCCCTAACAGATACAAGAAGTTTAGTCGAGTAAGTTGATTTTAATTAACCAAATTAAGTTATTAATCTACGTATCCGAGTATGTGCTTTTTGAACTATAAATTTCAAAACAAAATGGGAAAAAAATTGAAAGATAAACTTATAAAAAAATATAAATTAACCTGTGCCAATAGAAATATAAATAAACTTAATTAATGAAGGTTTTTTCTATGTGCAGGAACTTAATTATCGAAGGTTAGTAAATAAGAGAATTATTTTAGGAGTTTATATCTTAAAAAGATTAATAAAAAGGCCATGAATTTTATTCTTACTTTAAATTGGTTGAATAAATAATAATATCCCAACAAAATGAAATCCCAAAATAAAATTAGGGAGATAGGATTATCATAACCAACTGCTTCTTATAATAAATTCCTTGCTAGCAACAGGTGGAAAAACCTATACTCATTTTTAATCTGAAAATAGCATGTTGTGCATGTGTCCAAACTATGCAAGTCCAAATACAAGGAATTTGAATTTTTTTAGAAAAAGTATTGGAGTTTTTAAGGTAAAGCTCTTCTTTTTTATCCTTATGGTTTGGATTTGTATGAGTTTTTATTTCTTTTTAAGCACTCAGTATTTGTTCTTGTAACACCCTATTTTTGAAATATCTGTTTAAGTTGATCGAATTAAATTAATTAAAGTTTAGATAAAAAAAATTGAGAATTGGAGGATTTAATTGTAAATAAGGAAGGGACTCCATTGTTAAAAATTATAAAGTTTAAGGGGTTAATGTGGGCAAGTTAAAAGTTGGAGGACTTTAAAATAATTGAATTCGGACTTAATTGACTAGAAACAGAAGTGCTAGAGGTTAGTTTGTAAGAATTAATGGCTAGGAGGCTTGAATGAAAAGCAGTGGTTGCAATGAAGGTGGTTAAAGTTTCAAAGGACCAAACTGAAAGTGCTTGGAAAGTTTGGGAGGCCAAATTGAAGAAGCTAAAAAGTATTTTATATATATAAAAAGAAGGACAAAAATTGTTCAAATTTTCATAACCGACCCAAACTTTGCTCTGGCAGTGAATGATCAAAAACTGACCACAAAACAAGAAACTAACACCGTATAAATCTTCCTCTACCTGAGATGAACAGAACTATACCAAAGTTTCTTAAAAACAACTGAGGGATTCTCCGAAAATGGGAAATGACGGTGAGCTCGCAACAATGGTGGCGGTTTTGCCACTTCCATCAATGGAAATTGGATGAGCTTTGGTGGGTTTTAATAGGTTCAACGAGAGAAACATGTTGGTATGTTCCAATCTTGGTTTTGACGGCTAACGATGGAGTAATTGAGGTGGAGAGGTCACAATAATGCTAGGGCTCATCCAAGGGTTATGGCCTAAATTAGCCACCAAGACAGCAGCAGATGGAAAATTAATGTGGGGGTTTTGTTCTTGGCATTAAGGCACATCAGGTGTTGATAGTAGTGGTGGCCTTTAACTCTAGCGGTGGCATGTGGCAGTCTAGCAACAGTGCATGACAATAGTATTTGGGCAATCTATGTAGAATTTAATTCCAAACTTGTCAAGACTATTCTCAAATTGAGATTGGATCTCGATTTGACCCAATTTGGGCAACTTTTTATAATTGAGTTTTAAATTTGATTAAATTGTTGGATGTAATTGGATTTTTGGATCAAGTTTAATTATGATTCGAATTAAGATTGTAAAACTATAATTTAGCTTAAGCTATGGATTAGTTCCACGATTACTATAATATTGAACTCAATCAATCGAAGAAATATAATTAGGACCTTTAGTGAGCCCCTAATTATTTCTTTATCAATTCATTGAGTTAGGAACAATGAAGTATGATTATGCCAAATACTTCAGCGTACTCTGAAACCTAAGAAAATTGTGACTGAATAGTTAAAGTAACTAAGGAAACTGGATAAATGTGTTTAAGTGCCTTAAGCATTATGATTCAGAAAACAAAATAATGTTGGTGTAGGTTATTTATTCTAAACTTTGAATTGATCAGGAAACTAGGTCATGGACTTTTCAAACATTTAAGCATTATCGAGACTGTGTTAGAATATTCTTAAGTTCAATAAAGATATTAACTATATTTGTACTTAAGACTCAAAGGGTTGATGGAATAATAACCCGAATTATCTTATGACAATTCTTAATTCGATTAGGAAGTCAGGGCTTGAGTGTTTGTACAATTAAGAATTCTTCCATATTTGCCAGGTGAGCCTATACGAGCATTTATTGTTGGGGAAAGAGCATTTATTATTACTATTATGCCCTTGTCATTTGATCTTGAATTATATGAGATTCAATCATCATTGTTTATCTGTTCTATAATATCCATCAATTCTTGCATTAAAGTTGATAATCTGTTGGAGCTATTTTCCTACCCTTTGATTCTGGAGTTGTTATTGAACAAGTCTGGTGTGAGTTTTTTCTTGTGTATGTATGATGACAAATATATCATCATCGTTCGATTCCATCTTAGTTGTAATTATTCGTTTACTTATGACATATTAATCCTTGATTCCTATGATACTCTGGATAGTTTATTTCGCCTCCTCTTTGATAATTCTTAAACTAAACCTACTTGAGATTCTTACCTATTTGAAATTGTTAAAATCCGAATGTTACATGAGTTTTGATAAATCAAACTATTTGTAAAAATAATACTCCTCAGCGTCCCTTTCTCACTCAGCACTCTTTTTTATAGTGATTTATAGCACTTCATCTGATATTAGAGATTGTGTTGAGGAAGCTGAAAGTGATTTTGAAATATCGCTATGTCAATCTAGAAACCAACCTGGCGTTGAATTATTTGTGTGTTAGTTAACATGGTGATTTGATATGTTATCAAAAATGTTGTTGGACATACTAATATGAATAAATGTTTAGGCCCTGGGTTCAGTTATGAAAGACGACTGGGTGAATCAGTCCGCAGTGACAGATCTTTCAATTGATACACGTACATTATGCACATAAAATTCCTACTCAATAGGCTAGCTGGAGGTAGCCGTCTATGAACAAGATTAGGCATGCAGCTAGCCATGCCTAGTGTGTGATTAAGTATTCGAGCTAATCACTTGGCACTTTGGAAGTATAAGGATTTTCATGTTTTTGAAAGTAGAGTGACAAAGTAAGAAAACCACCTACAGCCTAACAATGAAAGTGTTTGCCAAATCATATCTAGTTTATTTGATATGCCTGATACTTTTTGCTTTGAAACTCAAATATTTGAAGAAGCCTTGTGATTGTTCAAATGGTAAATCGTTTTATCATAGTTAAGATTCAAATCTTTATAAAAGATAATAAATTTTGCCAAGTTTCATCACTAGTATGGGACAGTGGTGAGAGTGATCACTTTAAATCTTGACTAAAATCTTCTCTCATAACTTCTGAAAATGTTAATGCTTCTATTTGTTGCTTATATAATATTTGAGAAATTTTCATTCTGTTATTAATCCTAAACTATCTTACTTTATTAGTGCTAGACTATCTTACTAAGTCTTTCGAACTTATATTATTTTATTGTTATTCCCCATTCTTCACTCCAAATAAGGACGAGTGATGAGGACATACTAGCGTAGATAACACATGAAGTAATGAGGGTGATAAAAGTGCTAAGTGTGATTTGTGATATTTCGATTTATAGTTGTGCCTTTATTCGAGGTCTGTTGTAAAAATTAAATACTTTAGATTTTTTAAGAAAAGCGTTTTCTATTATTCAAAAGACGTGTGGTATAGAGAGGATTGCACCTCAAACAGGAGCAGGCACCTCCTGATTAGGGCATTATTGAGGTGGTATTAGAGCTTGGTTCGAAAACCTAAGCTATGCTAGAATATGACCCTCAATGTATGAAAGGTTTGCCTGGTGAAGAGCAAGTTTGATTCTAAGATTTGAGTGAGGCATGAAAGTTTTAGTTAGCAGAGATTCGAAGGATGTGAAGGGTTATGATTGGGCAGCTAACCAAAGTATAATCTGTAACTCCAAAGTATCGAGCATGTGACTTCTTGTATTTAGGAGGAATAATAATTCTTGGAGACTTGTATTAGATGTGAACTTGTTTGAGAGCACTCTAGTCAATGTGTGAACTAGTGACCATTTTAGATAGAGTTGAAATAGTAGAGTAAAGATCTTTTATATAATACCTTTGACATAAAAGAGTATTATGATTTGAATGGCATGACTAATTGAGAAGTGGTTTGCTGATAAGTTGGACATTCTTGGAATATGAAACATTAGGATTAAAAGTGACTAAGATCAACATGAAATTTGTCTAGCATGTGAACGTTTGGAGTATTGCTTGATATTAAGATAGGAAAGGATTGGTATTGGAATGGCCAACCAGTATCTATTCCTCTACTATTGAGATGTCGAATATATGGTTTATGAAGATTAGACAGAGTAATACTCTTGGTATCATAGTGCTACATAAGTATAATGGTGATAATGGTGATAATGGAACTTAGGAAGCCAAAAAATTATTTTGGAATAATCGGTAATTTGGCTTCTACATATGATTGAATTCCATGGGGTGTTGTTGTTTCAAAGAAATCAATACTTCAGCTATGGTGTTGATTGGTATAACTGCTTCATGGTATTTGGGAGGAAAATAAAGATTTCCTTATTTCCCATAAGGAAATCTTTAAGGGAATATGACGGATATATGTATTTGGTTAAGGATTAAATATTTGGGGAATTAGGTCATAAAAATAAGAAAGTTCACAAGATGACTACTAACAAATGAGAGAAAATTATCTATAGGGATGAAGTTGCAAAGAAAATGTTATAACCTAATAGAAAAGGGATAACGTTTGTTGAAGAATGAAGAATGTATTTGGAGTTAGTGGTGGAGTCTCAAAGGAAAATATTAGGTATTAATGAAATCAACAAAAAAGGATTTGAGGGAAAATATTTGAGAATATGTATATGTGTCACGCATATATGCTTGGGAACTTAACTTGTTAGAGAGATGATTGTTGTAAATAGAGTTGAATCTAATATTGGGGATGACAGTCAGAATTAATGATGTTCAACTTGTGCGTATGGTTGTAACTTGAATAGTATGACTACTTGGGTAATTTGAGTAATAATACTAAGAGAGTTAATCAAAAGGGCTATAGGATGAAAGAGATAAGAAAGATACATGACTACCCATAGGATATAAAGCTTTGAGGAAATGCCTTATTAATCCAAGAAGAACAATAGAACACTTTCAACTTTAACTAAAAATCTTAATACCTTCAAGAATGAGATAGCGACTTTAATACTATCTAGGAAAGTCTCAAGTGAACGAAAGAAATTCCATTACTCTAGGATCAACTTCAAAAGTCAAGAATATTGATGCGCAGAGAAATGTAGACATGGATCAATTACTATGGCGGATGATTATGAATTAGTCAACTCAACTCATTCGAATATCATAATGTAACAACCATAAGCAGAGACATTCAGGAAAGGATCGATAACAATGCCACTCTTTCATGACAACCTCACGAATAGATTATAAAGCAAGACAATATAGGATAGGATTCTGGTTGTGGCGAAATTATCCCTATGTGGTTTATTAATAAATAAGAATAGGCCAAGTTACTACATAAGTATTATAAAAGATCTTAGGGGAAAGATCTTGCATAATACTTAGGTTTCATTTATAAAAAATTTACGAGAAAGTTAGTGATTAAAACATAAAAATATTGGTTGAAATGAGAAAAAAGTCCATAGAATATCAAGGATAGACCAAGTATCATTGATAAAGAATTGTAGGACAAAGGTAGGAACTAAACAAGCCTCATTGAATATGGGATTATATGCCTTGCCCCACGTATGTTACTTGGCTTAGTGTGAAGGTGTATAGTTTCTTTAAGGTTGAACTAAGCTAAGAATACTTAACTAAACATTTGTGGTAAAAATACACTAGAGATTAACCCTTGTTTATAATATAAGTACTATAGACTGAAATAGTATTATTTGGGCAATTAGGCTCCCACAACATTTATGAATGTAAGATACAAGATTATTTGATTTATTAGATCAATTTCTAACAACCTTATTAAGGATATTTAGTGAAATTGGAATTGAGGGAAGAGTTATACTACATTTACGCTTGACAATATGGATACCTATAGGAATACCAGTTATGTGTTTAAGTCAATAATTTGAATATCAATTGGGAAGAAAGTGCATCCAAGAGTATAACCTCATGGGAATTAGTTAAGTAACCCTACTAAAACCAAGATCTCTAGACGATTGAAGACAAACGAGAGATAGGTCAAAAATACAAAGTCCTTTAAGTTCCACCTACCAATGTCATAGAAATATTCAAGATTTTGTTAGATAGTGAATATATTGACTTACTTAAATAAGGAGGGTTGGCGATCTCAATATATGAGGAAAGGTTTGAAAAGATCCTATGAAATGAGGAAGATTATTAGCTTGTGCTCAATGTTATTTCACTTATAGAATGGACAGAATGTTTATGCCCTCACCAAAGATTAGATTACAAGAAAAGGATTATAGTTACCCCCCCAAAAAACTTAAACCCTACAAGCAAAATTATTCCTTTAAGAATATGTGACTTATCACTTTGGATTACCTCACTAAAACAAAATTTTCCTTGCAAGCTAATGGAACTTCTTGGAAAAATATGGATTACAGCATGCTGTCTAAGCATAAGCATCCGAATTAAAATAACAAGAGAAATAGAACTGTATACCCAAGTTGCAAATGCAAAGTTGTATTAGGAATTGAAGTATTGCAAAGCACATGAATCCTTGAGAAGAAATAGAAGTTAATCATGCCAAGTAGGGGCCACAATAAGCTAAAGAAGAATGAAGAATATGTTCGACATGTAGGTTTCTTAGGCTGTGACAATTTGTATCAAATGTGATCCTCTTAAGGCTGTAGATCCATTGATTAGAATAATCGAGAAATGGGTTGGTCTTTGAATACATAGAGATATATGGGGAAAAAATTGAGGATTAAAGAGGGGGATTAATCCTGGTGGTAGTTTTATCCTTCCTTGGGCAACTTAAGGAAATACTAAGTATACTTGTGCTTAAGATGATTACGGGGACATGGATGCAATCTCATAGATATTGGAAAGACTCAAAACATAATACAAATGATCTTACTGGACATGAGATATAGAAATAACCCGAAATACTTGATAAAATATGGAATGCTTAAGTAAGTATGAGCAACCGAAAAACCTATAGCAGTGATTTCCACTAAGAAGGATTCCCACCTTTTATGGCAAGTAAGAGATACTCAAAGTAGGAAAAAGGAATATGTGGAACCAGTTGGACTAAAGAGGTAAGCATCCACGATAAAATTTTCTTTAAGGATAGCCAAATAGTATGCGATGACACCAAGAGATCTTTCATATTTTAGATGAGAATCTGGGGACCAGATTCTCTTAAGGGGTGAGAATTGTAACACCCCAATTTTTGAAATATCAGTTTAAGTTGATTGAAGTTAAATTAATTAAAGTTTAGGTAGAAAATTAAGAATTGGAGGATTTAATTGTAATTAAGGAAGGGACTCAATTGTTTAAAATTATAGAGTTTAAGGGGTTAACGTGGGCAAGTTAAAAGTTGGAGGACTTTAAAATAATTGAATTTGGACTTAATTAACCAGAAACAGAAATGTTATGGGCTAGTTTGTAAGAATTAAAAACTAGGAGGCTTGAATGAAAAGCAGTGGTTGAAATAAAGGCAGTTAAAGTTTTAAAGGATCAAACTAAAAATGGTGGGAAAGTTTGGGAGGGCAAATTGAAAAAGCTAAAAAGTTATATATATATATATATATATATATATAAAGAAGGACAAGAATTGCTCAATTTTTCAAAACCAACCCTAACTTTACTCCAGCGACAAACAATCAAAAACTGACCACAAAACTATAAACTAATGCTATATAATCTTCCACTAGCTAAGAGAAACAAAACCATACCAAAGTTTCTCAAAAACAATCGAGGGATTCGCTAGAAAGGGGATGTGACGGCGAGCTCACTGTGGTGGTGGAAGCTCCTCTACTTCTGGCAATAGAACCTAGACGAGCTTTGGTGGGTTTTAACGGGTTCAATGAGATAAACATATAGGTATGTTTCAATCTTGATTTTGATGATTGATGATGGAATAATTGAGGTGAAGAGGTCGCGGCAGTGCTAAGGCTTGCCAAAGGGTTTCTGGCCAAATTAGCCATTGAGATAGCAGCAGACGAAAAAATTAATGTGTGGTGGTTTTATTCCTAGCGTAAAAGCGCCTTTGGTGGTAATGGTGGCCTCTACCTCCCATCGTGGCTCGTGGCGGTCCAATGGCGATACGTGACAGCCTACAGTGACACGTGACGACAGTATTTAGGCAGTCTATGTAGAATTTAATTTTGAACTCATCTAGACTATTCCCGGCTTGATATTGGATCCCAATTTGACCTAATTTAGGTAATGTTCAATAATTAAGTTTTAAATTTGATTAAATTATTGGATGTAATTGAATTTTCGATCAAGTTTAATTATGATCTGAATTAAGATTGTAAAACTATGATTTAGCTTAAGGTATGGATTAATTCTATGATTATTATAATATTGAACTCAATCAACCGAAGAAATACCATTAGGACCTTAAGTGAGCCCTTGATTATTTGTTTATCGATTCATTGAGTTAGGAACAATGATGTATGATTATGTCAAATACTTCAGCGTACTTTGAAACTTGAGAAAATTATGGCTGAATAGTTAAAGTAACTAAGGAACTGGATAAGGGTGTTTAAGTACATTAAGCATTATGATTCAGAAAATAAAATAATGTTGGTTTAGGTTATTTATTCTGAACTCTGAATTGATTAGGAAACTAGGTCATAGACTTTTTGAACATTTAAGAATTATCGAGACTATGTTATAATAACCTTAAGTTCAATAAAGATATTAACTATATTTGTACTTAAAACTCAAGGGTTGATGGAATAATAACCTGAGTTGTCTTGTGATAGTTCTCAATTCGATTAGGAAATCAAAGCTTAAAAGTCTGTACAACTAGGAATTCCTTCGCATTTGCCATGTGAGCTTATATAAGCTTTTAGTGCTGGGTGAAAAACATATACAATTGCTATAATGTCCTTATCATTTGGTCCAAATTTTATTGAGACTCAATCATCACTATTTATCTATTCTATAATATCTATCGATCCTTGCACTAAAGTTGAAAATCTGTTGGAGCTATTCTGCTACCCTTTAATTCTAAAGTTGTTATTGATCAAGTTTGGTGTGAGTCTTATCTTGTTTTTGTATGATGAGAAATATATCAGCATCATTTGATTTTGTCTCAGTTGTAATTATTCGTTCGCACATAACATATTGATCGTTGATTCTTATGATACTTTTGATAGTTCATTTCACCTCCTCTTTGATAATTCTTGAACTACACCTACTTGAGATTCTTACCTATTTGAAACTATTGAAATTCGAATGTTACATGAATTTTAATAAATCAAACTATTTGTAAAAATAGTACTCCACATTTCCCTTTCTCACTCAGCACTCTTGTTGATATTGATTTATAGCACTTCATCTGAAATTAGCAATTGTGCTGAGAAAGTTGAAAACAATTTCGAAATATCGCCATGTCGTTCTAGAAACCAGCCTGGCGTTGAATTATTTGTGTGTTAGTTAACATGGCGATTTGATATGTTATCTGAGATGTTGTTGGACGTGCCAAGAATAAATATTTGGGCCCTAGGATCAATTACGAAAGACAGCTAGGCAGATCGATTTGCGGTGACAAATGTTTCGGCTAATACCCGTGCATGATGCGCATAAAATCCCTACTCAGTCAACCAACTGGAGATAGCCACCTATAAGTGGGATCAAGCATGTGGCTAGCCATGCCTAGTGTGTGATTAAGTATCCAAGCTAATCACTTGGTACTTCAGAGAGATAAGGATTTCTGTGTTTTCGAAAGTGGAGTGACAAAGTAGAAGAACCACCAATAACTTAACAGTGAAAATGTTTGCCAAATCATATCTAGTTTATTTGATATGCTTGATAATCTTTGCTTTGAAACTCGAATATTTAACGAAGCCCAGTGATTGTTCAAGTGGCAAATCGTTTTATCATAGTTGAGATTTAATTCTCTGTGTGAGAGTAAATTTTGTGAAGTCTCATCACTGGTATGGGAACATGGTGAGATGGATCACTTTAAATTTTGACTAAAATCTTTTCTCACAACTTCTAGAAATGTTAATGCTTCTGTTTGTTGCTTATATAATATTTGAGAAATTTTTATTCTGTTATTAGTGTTAAACTATCTCACTAAGTCCTTCAGACTTACATTATTTTATTGTTATTCCCCGTTATTCACCCTAGATAAAGACGAGTGATGAGGACATACTAGCCCAGGCAACACAAGAGTTACTGAGGGTGATAAAAGTTCTAAGTGTGGTTCATGATATTTTGATTTATAATTGTTCCTTTGTTGGAGGTCTGCTGTAAAAATTTCACACTTTGAATTTTTTGAGAAAAATGCTTTCTATTATTCAAAAGACTTGTGGTATAGAGTGGGTAGCACATCGGACGAGAGCAGACACCTTCCGGCTAGGGCGTTACAGTTTGAAATTTTATACTAAATACAAGGAAGAGTTAATTTAATTTCATTTGCCAGATAATATAATCAAAAAAGTTGCCGACAAAATTTACATCTCTAAATGGAGATGATAGCATTAAAAAAAGACCGTTGTGGGGAGGGGGGTGTTAGGTATAGTAGGAGATATTTATAATGTGTCATATACATAGAGAGGAGAAAAAAAGTTTTTTTTTTTTTAACATGGACAAAAAAGGTCATTATTTAAATTTAATCAAGAGCAAGGATAGTGAACCAAACACAAAAAACAACAATCATGTGAATATATATATATATATGTACAAATTATTCTGCAAACGAAATTACACTGCAATGATAAAGAATCACACACATTATAAGAGGATAAATTATCTTGAGATAATTAAAAAAGCCAACCAAACATGCCCTAAACGAAGAACTGCATAATAATTAAAGGACTCTTACTCGGAAAACTAGAAATTTCGATCCACAAGTTCATGAGATGAAAATATTTAGGATTAATTTTAATAACCTTCCCTAAAATTTAGCACAATTATATGTAGATCCTCCATAGTTTGAAAAATTACATTTACCTACCCTATTTAACATTTGTTATCATCGAATAGGTAGATCCAACCGTTAGTGAAACTAATGAAACACGCTAATTTCGTCACTTAAAAGTTTTGTAAGTTCAATTCTCTACAGGTGATTGAACTTCTATGTTGAATATATTATTGGGCCAAAATATTCTTATGCTATTTATGCATGTGCCATGTATGTAGTTGTAATTAATGAAAATTGAAAGAGGGTTTAGCGTAACAACTTAAACTAATAGTTAATGATGAAGTTGGAATCATTATTTTACAAAATAATATTTAATTTAATTAATTAAATAAATTATATTTTGTTTTTATTATTCTAAATATATATTAAGAAAAAATACAAAATTGTTCCTATATAACTTAATTCTATTGGTAAAGTAGGACTTTAACTTTTAGAGTCGTAAAATTGACACACCACCCTTGAAAATTTTACAATTTGAAGGCAAATTATGCCCAAAACTCACCTCTCAGCAACCCGATCATGTGTGGTGCCTGATTTGGCCTTTTTGCGCAACGCTATAGTACATTGACCCCCTTATTAGCTCAAAAGCCTGCAAGCACTTCCTTTCATACGTACTTTTGGTATCCAAATTCGGTTAATATATATATATATATATATATATACATACTTTCAGCAGTATGAACAAGTAGGGGCATCAGAGGGCGGAAAAAAATTACTTCCGCAACAAATATTAGCACACAGCAACTATACCAATATCAACAAAAGACAATTCATAATGTGGCACTATACGCGTAAATACGCATTTCCTAAACCATAAAGCAGAAAGAAAAAAATGATTATCAGTATGAAATATTATTTGTGAAGAGGTAGGTTTTTTAACTCAGAACAACCAGTCAACACTTGGATTTTTGTAAACGAGGCAAAGTCACACAAAAATGCATGTTCACATTCGTCAAATAATTAGTAGTCACAACAAGATGAGATTTCGTTAGATCAAAATCCCAGAAATTAATTAATGTTTGGTTGTGTTTTCATTTTCAATTTTTGTTTTTAAGATTTTTAAAATTTAAAAAATTAGTTAGAGAAAGAAAAGTTGAAAATGAATTTATATTTGGATAATATGTAGAAAAAGTAACGATAGGTTATAGGTGGGAAGAGAGATAGTAATACTAAAGAATAGAGAAAAGATATATAGGTAATTAGTAAATATATTTTGAGATGAAAGTATAAGTGAAAATGATGATAAGTTGTTGATAATTTTTCAGTACAGTACTGAAATGTATATATTGACGTACGTACGATCGAACGCATTCATAATTGATGATGCAAGAGGTAGAATTAATGTAGACTGGAAGGACAGCAGGAGAATGTGACCATGGCACTGGAAATGTGCGCGAATATAAAACCTTCTATGTTATTGATACACCGATCGAGGGGCATTTAATTAATTTAGTCCTTATTAATTTTCTGCTTTTTCTTTCTTTTTGATTCAGTGAAGTGAGGGTAAACAAATCGGTATTTTCACACTTTCCGTGGGCTAGCTACGTACTCTTCAACCCACAGTGCTTTAGTCTATGTATATATATATATATATATATATATAGAGAGAGAGAGAGAGAGAGAGAGAGAGAGAGAGAGTTTCAGTTTGAATAATTTATGCTTTTCTTTATCAACCTGCAAATATTCAAAATAATGTTCTTTAACATTTTTTTTTTTTTTCTCACCAAAATTCTTACATCAAACATAGCATAAAATGCAACAGCGATGTAGATTTTATGAATATATTTTTGACTACAACACTAATATAGGAGTACTAAAAATAATAGTTTCAGAGAGAGAGTAGGTGCATTATTTCATCCATTGTTTTTATTAATTTAGCAAAAGAAATAGGAACAAAATGCATGGGGTGACCGAGTAGGGTCGGTGCTCCTCACGTGCAGATCCATAAGTAAGCTGCGGATCCTAAAACCGCGCCCGTATGTAACGGTCGGATGTATACATGTGTGTGTGTGTGTGTGTGTGTATAGATATCCGTTGTAAAAGTAATTAGTTATTCATCCCGATCGATGATGCCCGCTCACTAATCAACTCTTTAAACTCCGCCACAACACTGTAAAGGCAGTCTGCAGTGGGCCCGTCTCTCCCGCTAAATTGATTCTCTTCCAACTTCGGCTTTAAGTTTAACAAGCTGGGTGGGTTAATTATTAATTAATTTCTTTAAAACCACTACCACACTTGATTAATTTGACCGCTCATCATGAGCTCAAAGAGAGGCAGCTAGCTGCTCGTGTCCTCCACAATCTAAATTGATTTTCCAACAGCATCCAATGCCTCAAAACTTACTTCTATTAACCATACATATCTATCAATGCATCGATCAAAAAATGCTTCTCTCAAATGATGAGGGATTTTTCTCAAACTACTTCATTTTTTGTTTCTATACTTTATTTGTTCCAAGAATTGGGCTGCATCCTCAAAGGAAACACAATCCACCAACAGGTTTTGATTACTACTCAAAAACTCTTCATATGAAAGGATTATTTGACTCTATAATTTATTTTATAAAAAAAAAAAAAAAAAAAAAAAAAAAAAAAAAAAACTATTAAAAATTCTCTAATGCAAACACTCCAACATTCAACTTGTATATCTTTAATTTTGTAATTTCGGTTAGAGATAATTATGTTACATGGCTAGTGTAAATCTATCACATCAAATATCTATATTGTAATTTAATAACGCTATATATGCGGATAAAATTAAGAAATTTTTCTTACCACCAACTTCCCATCTTCCCAAATTCTTCACACTATTGCCAAATTAATTTAATTAAACTAAACATTATTCGCAAAAGTTGGATCATTACAATAAAAGATTAGAAAATTATTTGGCACCCGTTGTCATTTCCATCAATGTTCTTCTATGTTTTTCCTTTTTTATATATTTATTTATTTATTTATTGGGTGGGGGGAGTAGTTGCCGAATGTTTTTCTCAAATTGTGAATAGATAGAGATGAACTAAAGGTAAGCATCCTACGTGCACACGCCACGCGCCTCCAGCTGCATTTTCGCTGCTACGCCAGGCACTTAGCACAAAATCTACTGCTTATGTAATTTACCATTTTGTCCACCAACTTGGCGTTAAATTCCCATCTTCCCTTGCGTTGCCTCTATAAAGCAGTATCCCAGTTTTCGCACTCCGCGCTCCTCCCATTACTCCTATTTCTTCTTTCAATACTCTCTCTCTAAATCTCTTCTCCACCAACGGACGCTGGAAAGTTAAGCTCACCGATAAATTGACGTACCGGAAAAAAATGCCGATGATACCTCAAACATCAACTAATATCATGCCGTCTTTCAAAGTTCTGCTAATATCCACCAGCGTTTTATCTGCAGCGATTATGCTGAAATCATCGGTTCCAGCAATCACGGATTTCGCTGTTTATGACGTTCTGTCAATTTACAACGGCCTTGTCTCTTGGCTTAGGCCGCCGTACTTGTACCTCGTCATCAACTGCATCATCATCTCCATCGTCGCTTCCACTAAAATCCAGTCCAGGAAGGATGATGTGTCACTATCGCCTCCGATGCAGCCGTTGGACACCATCGGTATTGCACAACCACAGACTGTGGCGATGCTGGCTGTTAAAACTACTATTCAAACAGACTATCCGGAATACAACTACAACGACGTTGTGTTAAATGTTTCCAGCGGTTACGATGTGATGGTGGAGAAAGGATTAGAGGTCAAGGCATATGAGCACGTGGATGCAAGAGGGAGCACGAAAACTGAACGGGTGCCATCCATTGCTAATGCTGCTGACCGTTCCAGCGGTGTCGCGCTTGCGGAAGATGCGCTGAGCAATAAGGAGAATGAGTATGTGATAGCTAAATCTACTAGAAATGCGCCTGAGAGTAAAGATTTAACAGAATATTCTCCTTCAAATGTGAAGCCGCTGGTTTCTGTGCGGTTCAATCACCGAAGAAATGAAAAAGCCAGTCCTGAAGGTATACGTTTTCTTTTTCCTTAATATCTTTGTTCACACAAGCGTGCGGCTAAGGGGCGGGGGGTTTGGCAGTTGGGGTGAAGAGAGAGAATAATTCATTCTTATCCCCGGGCAAAATTCGAGTTTTTGAAATTCATGGGTTAGGTACGGTTCCCCAGAATATGACGGTAGCTGGCAAAAATTTTACCGTTGGCGTTGTACCTAGCTCCAATATAATGCTTGTCGGTCCAGGATTTAAGTGGACCGGACACATCAGATCAAGACTATCTTCTTATACGGCAGACTTATGGACCGTCACGTTCCTGATCACCTTTTCAAGAAAATCGAGTCGAGTGCGGTCACTGGCCGGTTAATTAAAATACCAAAAATGTCCTCTTCTGGAAAGCGGCGGGATATGTTGAAAGCGACAAAAGGCGAGGCTCTAGGTATTGTTGCCCCCCTAGGACCGTAAAAGGCTCAGATCCAAAATTTGAAACGATAAGCTGTAGCCGCTCCCCATTTCTGAAGCGACCGTTGCTCGTTATTCTCATATTGTCCACACGTGTGCCTTTGATTTCTTCAATAAGTGAAGAATTTCATTTTAATTTTTCCATCTTTATCTGTATTAGGTGTGGACAAAATAGTGCACCAATATCCAAGGGAAATACCGACTTGCCGTAATTAGCAAACGTTTATTTGAGTTCTCTTACGTCTTAACCAAACAGATTTAGCTATTAGCCAAGAACCACTTTTTCCCATGAAGCTTTTGGAGAGCTTGAAGCATCCTTTTTGTGCCTATCTGAGTGTCCTATCCATGCTACATTTTAAGCACACTGAATCTTTAGGCGTTCTCAGCTTGAAAATAGTTTACAAGTTACAACTAGTATTATCAAGAATTGGATGTGATAATTTTAATCTGTCCTCGATGTTCTTTCTACTTGTAAATTAAGCTCAATTTTTGTGTCCTAAACTTTGTTTATAATAACCATCAGGTGGCAAAACCTTGTTGGGAGTGTCAAAACCAAAGAGGCACGAGACACTCGAGAGCACATGGAAAACAATAACCGAGGGACGTGCAATCCCGCTAACGAGGCACTTGAGAAAATCCGACACCTGGGAGCACGACAGCCACGTCCACGGCCACCACCAGCTGCTGTTGCAGGAGAAGACTCCACCACAAAAGACGATGATGAAATACGAAACCATCAACGGCCGCACTGACACACGGAAAAATCCATCTCCAGGTAGCATGAGCGGCAGGTCCGGGAAGCTGAGGAAGGAGGCTTCCCTAAGCCAGGACGAGTTGAACAGGCGAGTGGAGGCGTTCATCAAGAAGTTCAATGAGGAGATGAGGCTGCAGCGGCAGGAGTCCCTTAACCAATACATGGAAATGATCAACCGAGGCTCACACTAGCAGCGCATGCAGCAGTTAGCAGTCAGTCACCAGACCAAGAAATTGTGCAAATTTTTAAGGTTTTTTGGGAATCGGATCGCATATAGATAGCTGATGGATGATATGATATATTTGCCAAGGCTATTTGCATGCACATAGAGAAACTCTCTCTTTGGAGAAACAGTCAAGAGTAGTGAGTGAAGAGATTGATTTTAAATGTTTTTCTATTTTTTATTGACAGTTTTAGTTCTCTTTTACTCCTGTTTTTGTTTTTGCTCTTTTTGGAGGATAAACTCTTCACAACTAAAAATATTTAAGGTTTTTTTTAATCATTTTAATTATAATTTCTCTTGGAATGGTGCTTAGAAAAATAATGTAGAACAAGTAGATAGACCGTTAGTATTTGCATTAATAGGTAGATTGTTCCATCCATCATGAAGCATCATGCATGTTTCTCCCTGGAATCCCATAACTAACTAAGAAAGTACATTGTTTGATGGCCTCAACAAATAGCCATCAACAAAATAGTTTACTAACATTACAAAACCCTTGAACTATAACCAAGTGTGAAGGATGAGCAGTCCACCATATACAAGATGGAATTCTGAATTGAATATGGTTGCCTTCTTTTCTATCTTTTCATTAGTATGCATTTTGTTTTCCTAATGCTGTATCATTTTGTACGTTCAGCGTCTGCTTCGCACAGTGAATCCATTAACTCCCAAACCCAAACATATATCATATGCTCCCAGGAATTTAGCTTTTTGAAGGCAGGATGTTGCCATCAATCAACCTCGACGGAGGAAGAAAGCTTGTAGTTGTGGTTCGGTAGCTGTCTACATAGACATTGTTGTTGGGAAAAGCCTATCCAACAAGGTGAACACGCCCCCTCCCAGGAGGAGGGCACCGCTGAAAGTAAAACCCACTCTCCGCATTAGAAGCAGAAACACCAAAAGATCAAAAACTCTATGTTATTTCCCACAGTCTATATAGTATTATAAAAAGCACGAATACAGCCTGAGAACTTTTAGGTTTCTTGATTCTTTTGTAATGACTAAAAACCACCCTACATGAAGCAGAATGTGAAAATAATCAACTTGCAGTTAAGTAATTTTGTATTTATCTCGTCTAGTATTTAGTCTTTAAGTTGAACTCTAAAATCCAAAAATTTAGAATAGACATGTAGGAGAGAAAACTATATATATAGTCCAAAATTTCTTCGGAATGACAAAGGAATTTTTCAAGCCCGTGCAATGAAATCCCATTTGCCTTGCAGAATAGCAGTGACTTCTACCCCATCAATTAGCTACATATGTGCCCATGCTAAATTAGTTAAGAATGTCCTGCTAATCAGTACACAATCCACCACCAATTCTGGCCTTCTTGAGCCCCGGCTCTTTCTCATGCCGTGGTGTATCTTAGTAATTAATTAATCATGTTAGTTTCAATACTCAATTTTTCTTTTGATGCAACATATAAACTATCAATTCAATTAATCCCACTATTTTATCCTAAAATTTTTAATTGCCATTTTCTTTCCTAATTTACTAGAAGGTTCACAAATCTTTCAATAAGGTCCCACAGTCACACAGCTTTCACCCATTGCTTCACTTAAACTATGTGCATAAATAAAATGAAATGTGTTTTGAAAATTCAAAAATCATTGTGTCATTGTGTCCCATACTCCCATATAACATCGTAAATGTATATTCAACATTGGAGGATGAAATAGTTTTGCCAAAAAACAAGGATATTAGCAACATTGTTATCTTTAAAATAATTAATTAACCCTGTTTTCATAAGTGGAATTTCTATCAGTGATGGTACCAAATTAGTTTGGACTCCAATTGAGCCACAACCACCAGGCCAAAAATTAAAATTGAGCTTGGAAACATAATTTAAAACTAAATATATTCAAGTTGGTCCTTTTAAAATTAAAATTAATATAATCTAAAAAGTGAATATATTTGAGTAGATTCTTTTTCTTTTTAACTAAAAATTAACTATTATCTTCATTGAGAAAATGATCGAAACCCATTCATCAGTAGGGCAATGAAACTCCTCTCAATTCTTAACAAGAAGTATATAATTTTAGAAACTATATAATTTTAGACCTCATCTTAGTAATGCTTTTGTAGTCATTTGAATTTTTAGTTATCCATTTGTCAAGATTTTTAATGGCTTCATTCGTTTAAATTTATAACTTTCTTTTTGTATAGTATTCTTCATATTAAAAATTAAAGTAGGTGTAATTATACTGTCCACACGCAGAATGTGTTTAATCTACTAGCAGTCATTTAAGTGATTCAAATAAGTCATTGACCTATAAAAGACCATCGGGGGACAAATTTTCATGGATAAGAACAAAAAAAGAAAAATCCTACTGTATATAAGAAAATTAGTACCTCATTGGATTGATCCATGCGGAAAACTTGCGGAATGAAAGAAGGCTCTGCAAATAACCATACTCTAGAGTTACTAGAATACTCAAAATATGTATAGCAGAAGACAGCAAGTTAGAGGACTAAACTAACACCACATCAACCCGGTAGAAAAAAGTTTTTTAGATGAGGTGAAGAGAACAGTTGCAAGTGCACAAACTAGGGAACAATGTGCGATCCAAACTTGTTAACGTCCCTTTAATTACATGACACATCTTGTGCCGATTGCAACAAAAGTCTAGGCAGATTGATGGTCATTTATACATAGTGAAAACACACCAGAAAATTGCTGGTGTCAAATTCATACCTGCAATGCTCCAGCAAAGGAAGCAGCAAGAAGAAGAGGAGCAACATAGCCAGTTGTGTATGTCAACAGTAGGCTGCCCCCTATCACTGGATCCTGCATGAAATCAAATAGACCATTTTCTTCATTTCATTAATTTGCAAACCCAAATTCAAGTCGGAATGAGTAAATTACAATCGAAAATGAAATAAAAGACTTCTTTGAAAATTTCATTCCTTTAAGAACTTATTTTCTAAATTTCCCACCATTATGCTGTCAAAGGATATTCAAAATTTATTTACCGTTTGCATTCATATCCATTTATATAAAATATTATTTGCAACCATTTAAAGTGGATATTATCTAGATTTGATTAATGGATGCGAATATGACAATTTCATGTTCACGTTTAATATCCACTCCAAATATATATTGGTTCGATATATCCATATATACATTCGATTATCCGTATCTTAATTATATCCATTATTTACATCTGATAAATAATATTTTAAAAACCATTATATATAATAATGCTAATTATTTTCATGTATTTTAAATACAATAAATGATAGCTAAAATATTATCATATATAATATATTATTATACATAATATACTATCTATAAATTTTCAATTTAAAGTTTTTTAACCTATATAAATGTATAAATTATAATTAAAGAATTGGGACAAAAAATAATAAATTTAAAAAAAAACATAGTAATATTTGTGAGAAATTGAAGAATCACCATATAAAAAACTAAGTTAATCAATATAAAGTTATTGCTAGTTGACTTTATAGCTAATATATTTAGTTGCCATTATCATTAATATTAATTAGTGCTAAAATATTAATTAATTATAAAATTCAATCATTAATTACAAAAAATTAACTATATCAAGGACAACTAATTTTTCAAGTTTTGAAAAAAAATAGTAAAATTGTTAAACAAATTCAAATATTAAGATATCTGTGGATATCAAAATAATTACAATTGATATTCATAATCCAAAAGATAATTTTCAAATTTGGATAAGGATAATTATAATTGGAAACGAATTTAGCCAAATAATTATAACGAGATACATTTATCCAAATTCGTTTAATATTTGCCGAATACAAATTCAAACCATTGCCTAAATATCCATCAAATATAGATATGCCATATGGATATAAAATTTAATCGTATAAGGATAGAAATAATGAAATATAGATAGTGTATCTAATCCATTTAATATTCTTTTATACTATCTAGTGATTGTAGTTGTAGGAAAATTCAATTAACTTACAATATGAAAATGGAACATTAACTTTTGCACGTGAGCGAGTGGGAGTGAGTTGGCATGCATTGACTTAATTTTGTCCATAAGAAAATGAATAAGAATGCTTAAAGAAGATCAGAGAAGTACCCTGGTTGAAGCAACATATCCAAGTAAGGTAGCAAGCACAGGAGTACTGCAAGGAGATGCAGCTAATGCAAATGTGAGCCCAGCCAGATATGCTTGCACACCTGATAATTCACCAAAACAGGAAATTAAAGGCATTTTCTGGTTGCCGAAGGGCACAATGTAAGGCAGTTATGATAAAAGCCTATGAAATTACTGAATCATAGATTAAAGTGTTTGTTACTTGAAGGAAAATTAGCTGCAGCTGCACGAGGATCAAAGTTGTTGAAAAATGAGGGAAGCTGTAACTCAATTACCTGCATCATCCACCAACAGGACAATTCTCTGATTAAATATAGAAATTCAGCAGGCAGCCCTAAAAAATAAGCAGTACCATTAGGCATGCCTGTGCCTCGGCTCTTGTGGGTAGGAAGGGCAAGGGTAGGGGTGGGGGGTTAACTCAAGTATCTAATAAGTGCTTTAAACTATGAACAAACTTAACTAAATTAGAGGAGTCATATTGAGAACTACAAACATTTATTCCAAGTCTACAATTTTAACATGTTACAGGAGGGGTGGGGAATTGGAGAACCGTAGTGCTTTAAAGTCAGAGGAAAACTTGGTCAAAAGTGAATTTCAAATTGAGAGCTTAGAATGTTAGCGTGTTAGAGGAATCACTTGCCCTATGTAAACTAAGTTCAATTTAATAGCAGCAGTAGTAGACATCATAGAATCAAAGATGGCTAAAATATATACCTACAAGAAGGATAGGTGCTCTGGAATTTTGAAGAAAATAATGTGATAAATGGAGTAGATAAAACAATGTCTCATAAAGGTTTGAAGTCAATAATGAAAAAAAAACCTATGTTAAGATAATGAAAAGGATAAATAACAATAGCACAAGAAGGTCGTTTTGGGTATGAAGGCAACTGCCTAGTGATACTTGTAATGTTACAAACATTTCTTGGATAAATTTAGTCCTCAAATAAACGTAACAAACAATTAATGATCAAAACATCGAGAACCCAGAATCACCTCTACCCTAACTCATCATTGAAGAATTTAAGCCTCCACCAATAATATCAATTACCTCCAATAGATTCAACCCCATAACAACAGCTAAAGAGGAAGCAGCTACAGGTAGCCCCTGCCCTATCTGACCATACGCCTTTCCAGCGAATGAGGCTGCTACACCAAGCAGTGCTAATGTAGTTGCCAATCCCATTGCAAATGAAATTGAATTCCCAATAACCTATCCAATAGAAAACTCAGAATATATAACAAATGCGGCTCACATTGCCTGTGCAAAATGTTTGTCATCTTTCAATGCTAAATATAAGTGGCAAGAAGTGAGCAAACTTTCAAGAGATGTACTGGTATAAGATTTTAATATGAAGAATATTTTCCCACCTAAAATTTAACTCGATTCAACCAGCACTTTTTTCTGATCCCTCTCCAACCATTCCATTTATGAATGGGGTTGTTGAGAAACAACACATTAATAGTTTAAGCCTATGTATTGGTAACTGCCTGAGATCCACGAACACAGGTAGAAAAGAAATTTCCCTAGAAAAAATCTGTTGAAAGCGTCATTACCTCTGTTCTGCTTTTTCCAGAGCCAAATGCCCCTAATATACCAGAAAATTCAGAAAAAGTAAGATGTATACACTATATACAAAAAAGAGAAAGACATAGACACTATGTGCCAAAGTTCATACCAATATAACCAAGGGTAAGTGGCAAAACACTCAGCGTGCAAGGCGACAGGCTAGTTACAAGCCCAGCGCTGAAAATGACCACTAAACTGCACATAGACATGCATAAGTCCACAGAGGAAGAACAGCTTACAGTGCTAGCTACAAAAATAATCTAAAGCAGAGCATATTTTAAAGGAGATAGACCTAGTAAAACTGAGAGCTGACAGCTGGTCCTGTACAGCCACATTGGCCTGTTGACCAGCCGAATATAAGATGCCCGCAAGCCAATCAGTGCTCCCATCAGCAAGTGTATACAAAGAACCTGTTGTTTCCTGACCACAAAAGAAAAAAAGGTGATGCAATGAGATGCATGAAGTAAAACAGGCAAGGGATGTTTAATAAGAAGTACACATATATCACATAAACTTTGCCAATGCTTCCATTTTACAAAATTGAAAGACTACTCCAAATTGACAATAATACACGGCGGCAAGTGAAGAAGGCCTTGAGCCACCAAAAAGGAGAGTTCAATTTTAAGTTAAGATGTAAGAACATTAAGGTCTTGTCTCATGGTTGAGTCAGCTGAACCTAACATCACCGTTCTATTATTCTCTTTTGTGCCGAAGCAGAATTTCTCCATTTAAAAGAACTGTTCTCTGGATAATCTCCACAAAAATGTAACAATATGCCCAAGTATCACAAAGCAGAGGACTTAAAGAAGGAAACCCAACAAAGCAATGAAGGAAAAGAAAAGGGAAAAACAAAAAAGAAAAGATATACACTACAATTTAAAGTACTACAGCATTTAGAAACAAAAAAGTATTCAGAACTTTGAACTCATATTTCAATTTCAGGTCAGATCAAAATGCACTGTGTCCCCATCCCTCCATTCCCTAAAAATAATACATGCTCAAATTCGGAAAGTAAATGAACAAAGTTCTATATACAGCACCATTATGATAAAGATTTGAAGGAGAAATTATAAATCACCTAATGAAAAAATACAATTCAATAGAGCTATGCAAAATGAACAATAGGAGAAGCATGCATTACGATATCTTCATTGATTTGCTTTATTCTTGTTGGTACTCCTATTACCATGTCAAACAGACAGCAATTGCTGAAAGAATTCTTGGGAAATAGCTAAGACTTCAACTGAGAATCAAGGAGAATCACAATAAGCAGTGAAATATTGGATAAATTTAGTAAGCGACAAGAACATAATAATTACAACCTCATAGATTCAAACCATAAATGATCAACAAAACACCATTTATTCCAACAATAGTTAACAGACAATTAACCCCTTGAAACTGAAGTCAATAAGTTCTCACCTTTATACTTTCCATTGTTAGAGCATTTGCCATCGGTGTCGCAACCAAACCTGAAGCTGAACATTAGAAAAAGGAACATCACTTATGTAGTAAATAAAATAAGGACCAGAAAACAACTATCAACAGTATTCAATTGTCTAACTAGCCCTCACAGCAGACATCAATAACTTAAGAACAGAAAGGAAAAAAAGGAGCCCATAATCTAAGTGAACTTTTTAAATACAAATGAATTTTACAATTGAAATCTCATATCCAATTTTGACAACGAAATTGAGAAAAGAACATGAGCACACACGGAAATATTCAACACCTGCAACAGAATTTATGAAAGCAGTAGTTAGATCAATTTTGCTAGTCTTGGACAGTGACATATCAACGTTTTCTCCATTAACAGGCTCGCGCTTGAGGAATCTTGATTGCCCCTTGTCATAATTACCTTATCAAAAGTAGAAAATCAAACATCAATAATCAATCACATAAAAGACAAGGTACAAAAAAAAATGTATGAAATGGTGGGATTGTCCCGGACAAATGTGACCTACCATGGATTGTAGCGGGCAGCTGTCTAAACCTCGAAAGTGGGATTGGGAGACAGCCACTAACGTTGCTGCTACAAGTGTTTATTAAAGCCAACTTCATCTTCAATATTATGTTCTATGCAGAGTCGGAGACAACACAACCAGAGAGAGAGAGAGAGAGAGAGGACCAGTTTGTAATAAGATATTTTCTTTCCAAGAGACAGTGGAAGCGTCGTGGTTCAAGTCACACAACACACTTTGACACCTCCTTCTGGTAATAAGAATTCTTTTTCCACGGTTTGTTTTCTCTCACCATGCTTCATTCTATTAGTCTCAGTCAGCTGGCTCGGTAATTACTGCATAAAAATAAGTTGTGGCACCGAACATAATGGAGCATTCATCATAATAATTATTACTATATTCGGTTACATTCTTTCAAAACAAAATTATTTTAAAAGAATATAATCAAATATATACCTTTTTTTTTTCAAAATAATTTTTAAAATAATTAAATTATTCTTGCAATTTAACTGGTAAATTATTAAAAATTTCATATTTTTTACATCACAATCATTACCATTACATATACATATATTTACATATTATAATATTTTATTACTATATCATAATAAAAAATATTACTAAAATCCATTTACACCCTCAAAACCCAATAAAAAGACATTAATTTGATTGTTACATAGAATTTGACTCCTCCCAAAACATAAATTAACATACCAAATTTTCCAAAACAATTTTTTTACTATTCCCAAATCATAAACAAACATACATCACATTCTTCAATACAAATTTCACATTCTCCAACCCTACTTTCAAAACTCATTCTCCCAAAATACATCATTTGTAAACAAACATTACATATGTGTTTTGAGAGATATTAATTTTATCTAATTAATGAGTGATATATATAAAATAACATGCTAGTTATTAATTTAAAAATTTTTATTTATCTTGAAAATTTTTAAATTTAATTTTAAAAAGATAAATAGTTAATTTTAACTAATACTCTAATTTTATTTTATACTCAAATCAAATATTGATAAGTGTCAAAGATGAAATATCTACGTCTGTGGACCAATTAAATCAAAAATATATTATTACTCGAGATCTAATATTATCTCTTAATATCTAATATTATCAAAGAGATAACTATAAAAAAAAAAAGTTTAAGTCAACCTAAAAATCTCCCATCAAGCATCTATATAAAATGGATGACCAAAGCTCATTCAATACACAACACAAATCCTAGCAAGTGAGAGAAACTTTGAAGGTGTCCAACGATTCTCTCCAATAGATTTAAGAAGATCCATGGCGTTCCATGCATTTTTCACGAAGCTTATCATATTTTGGTATTTGATTCGAAATAAAAGTGTGAAACCCTCAAATTAGCGTTATTTTCTTCAAATCAAATTCAAGGAGATCAATGTTGTTCAAGGTATTCTTCGCAAGCTCATATATTTTTATGTTTAATTTGAGATTAAGGTCAAATTGACGTTACTTCAAATCAAATTCAAGGAGACCGACGGTGTTCAAGGCATTTGTCGCGGAGCTCATCAAAATTTCAAGATTATATTTGGAAGAGAAGAATCAGAAGAATAGATTATAGATTAGATCCTTAATTGATAGATTTTAATTTTATTTACAAATTTTCGTATCTTGTAATTTTATTTTGCAGACAAAAAAATTTGTACTTACAGTATTAATTGTGTACAAATATGGGCATACACGCTAGCTTCATCCTACACGCTAATATCCCCTTGACTTTTGATTTTAATATAAGTAATCAATTTGACCAATTTTTAAACTTATTTTTTATACTAAAAATTGATTTTTCCCAAACTAAAAAGGGAAAAGACCCAACACTACCCCATTATTTATTAAAATTTATGAGTGTTCCAAAACTGGCCCAACTCGAAGGCACATGAAGAGGCCGACGTAAAATAAAGATCTAATATCCACAAGTTTAAAAGAACTTGTGCATGAATGCGATCAGCGCTGATGTACCTCAATATAATTGTGACACGATACACAGCAACTCAACTCATTCAATCAATTATTTCTTTATTACTTCAAGCAAGTTTTTGCAACTAGGTAAATTGACACTTTGTGCATTTCACTTTATGTTTATTTGTTCTTTTAGTTCACTTGTTCCTACATTCTATTAAATAATTTCTTGTAAAACTCACTCAATTTCTTTGCATATCTTCAAAAATTAACTTAAGAACAGACAACACTCACGTTGAATTTGATTTGTTTCAAAGCCCTATAGGCAATTACGCCAAGAACATCGAGGTCTTAATTTGCCGCGCTTCACTAAATTGTTTGGAGAAGTTTGGGTTCAAAGGCAATCTATTCATAAAATTTGCATTTTTATTTATTGTTGTGTAGGCACACGCATGTATTAATGCATTCAACCCCTTAATATGCTCAATACAATGGGTAGAGTGAGTTACCAAATAAGACTCTCAAATGATCATCTCAAAAATACTAAACAACCCCATGTTTGGCATTTATTGCTTTCAAAAGGCCCCTTTGGACATATCAAGCTAGTACACGTACCAACTCTAGATAACTCCGTTCAAGCTCAATTATGGGTAGAATGTTATGCTCCCCATGGAAATCAACGTGAAATACCGAAGAGCCGCAAAGCAAGGTGCTTCAGCTCTGGCCGCAATCATCTCAAAAAAGGGGCAACCTTCCAGAATGTGGACACAAGTGGTTTATGGATACAATCAAAATTAAAAAAAAAATGAATTATGAAAAGTGTTATTTTTCTAGAAACAAATTTAAAAAAAAAAAGAAACGTCTACAAAAGTTTCAAGAGTTGGATAATATAAACAAGATGAGAGCCCAAGCTTTCTACTGTGTGAAAGGACAAAAGCAGCAAATAGCTAAATATTATGGCAGAAAGGTCACACTGTAACACTTCCCCAAGACAATGTCGTGTAGAAAATTATTTTGTTGCTGGAGAAGAGGATTTTCTATATGGGAAATTAGCCCTATGAGGAGTGACCCATTCACAACACATATGGCCAACAAGGAAAAACTCAAATATTGAAGGATTGAGTAGGAACACTACTAAAAAAACTCTGTTTTGGGACAGAAAAAATCTATCACAATTTGCGATGGCAAATCTGTCACAAAAATTTTATTCGCAAAATTTGTCGCAAAAAGTTAAAAATTTTTAAAAAATTAAAAAAATATTTGCAATGGAAAAATCTATCGCAAAACTGCAGAATTTGCGATGGATTTTTCCATCACAAAACAATAATTTTGTGACGGATTCAAATCCTTCAAAATTGCTGAAAAAATTCAAGAATTTTGCATTGGATTTAATCTATCACAAAAGTTAAAAAAATGACAAAAAAATAAAAAGTCATAATTATTGGGTGGGGGAATTAAAAGCCCTACTTTCTCTATTACCCCACCCAAACACATTTTTAAAAAGCAAAAGATTTTTTAT
>JACGDI010005515.1:304554-327569 GCA_014898725.1 Jacaranda copaia
TAGTTTTAATTTTTAAAAATGCTAATGTTGTTGTTTGTTTAATGTTTCAGGTTTGGAGAATTTATATTTTACTCTATCTCCATTAATTAAGGTAATTCTCACAACTATGTTTAAATTTGATTATGTTTTAGTTAAAATATTTGATTATGTTTATCTCCATTATAATTAAGTTAATTATCCAAGTTAGTTAAAATTTGATTTATGTGTTAGTTAAACTCAAATAATGATTTATATGTTAATTAAAATTTGAGGTAAATTTTATAATCTTAGTAAATGTTGTTATATTTGTTAGAGTTATGTTTTTATTTGAATTAAAAATTTTATTAGAATTTTGGATTGAGTTAAATTTCATGGTACTATATATTGAATTATATTATATTTTCAAATTTTAATTTAGTTTATGAAATTATGGTTTATGATTAAATATGTGCACTTGTAACAGGTGTCTTATGATGTAGGCTATCTCGATTGTGGCGGATACCTTCTGTGAGTGTTGAGTTGTGTGAAGCATTTAGAAGTAAGTTTGCACACCTTATTTTTATTTTGTATATCTTTTGAGTACAATACATTAGAAATATTTAGAATTGGTGGATTAGGAAGAAGGATGGGATGTTGGGAGAAGGGGTGAAGCCTTCTTATTTGTTGTTGGTTGGTCTTTAATTGCTTACATGATAATGATGAACATAAGGGGGATTGTTTATATGCTATTATGTGTTTACAAATTTTATTAATTGTTTTCAATTGAAATAATGCTACTCATTATGTTGAGTATTTTTTTTTTTGGGCAATTTGGATTTTATGGAAGGTAAGCTTATATTTGTCCTCTTAGAGACATTTTTATAGAAACCCATGCATGCGATTTGCGAACATGTCAATGAATACAAATATAGCTAAAGACAAATCACTATTTCTTTTCATAATTTTTGTGAAAATAAAAATACAAATTTATATATCCAAAAACAACAATATAAGTTTCCTAGGTTAAATCATGTCATACTAAAGGTAGTGAAAGATTTGATCGGGCATTCATGGATAAATAATTAGATATGAATAGCTAAATATTTTACCCTTGTTGTCAAATATTAAAAATTATAACGAGATTATTATTTGGGGAAATTAAAATTTCAAGTGGTTCTATTATCCAATTTTGTGGCTTTTTGTCATTAGAAACCTTATATGTAAAGAATTTCATGTGTGAAGTGCAACCCTCTTCTCTATCGAGCAAGAATAAAATAATATTAAAATAATAACATCTTATAATGCTTGCTCAATAGGTCCAATCCACTTCATGTCAAGAGAATTATCACTTATTCTCTTTGCAAAATTGGTAGCCCAAGAACTCCAGCTGCTTTATCACCATCTCGAACCCTTTCTTAGCATCATCCATGCCAAACCCCATGCTAGCTTTGGTAAAGGTATGGGTTAACATAAACTACTGCATGTCCTCCTTGCAGATATTAGGCAATATCTTGAAAAACTCAGCCCTCACATAATGAAAGTAGCTCTTGTAGCCTCATGCCAGACTAGAGAGAAAGGCATCCTCAACTTCAATTCTCACTTTTTTTAACAAGTGTCCAAGTAACACCTTTAGTGACAGTTGCCACTATTTCCACATCCTTATCCTCGACTTGCCTCACCAACTCCTCGATCTTGGACTCAAGAGACCTGACCTTTGTCTTGGAGAGATTAGATTGCTTTTTCTCCACCCCTCATATTTCCATTACCAATTGTTGTGGTCAACTTATAACAACTAGAATCAATAGTATAGGTTCTAACCCTATTTGCCCAACTTACATAGAATGATAAGGGTATTAATAATAAATAAGTGAAGCGCTACAACAAACTGAATGAAAACTTTGTCTTGCCATGTTTTTGTGGTATGCAAACACCTTCAGTGCTTTAGCTTGTTGAACTTCAAGCATCTTTTTCTGGTCTTTGAGAAATGGACCAGCTGTGAGCACTTTCAACAAGGTCACTTCTATAAACCCTACATCCATCATCGAAGTGACATTGGACACCTCAATCCCTAGATCAAACAACAATTCTAGAAAAGCTGGCAGCTTGAATAGCTCCTCATTAGGCAACAACTCGAACACATTAGCATCATTACGAATGATCGCCTTCTTTTTCTCTATGATAGTCTTTTTAGCAGGGATCGATCGATCAAGTCCCGCAACCTTAATATCCTTACTCTTTAGCCATGCCGCAGGATTGGCAACATTAGCTATGCTCTATTGAGTAGTCAGGGGAGTTGCTAACAACGCGCGCTTAAACTAAGCAACCATGGATGTTGTCTCTTGATGAGTAGCAGCAGCCTCCCATCGCTTATGTGCTCTTTGTTGCTTGGCCATAGCGAATTGGCACGACCAGTTCATGATTGACTGATCTACAAAAGAAAACATAATACAAAAGATTGATCATAAACATAGCACAAGCAACAACAACACAAAAGAATTGACTTTACCTAGAAACGCATGTGGCAGCACCTTCAGTGAAGTAGTCTACAAACCCACCAACACCAAATTTTTTCCTTAGTAAACCTAGTCGCCTCCATCTCTCCAAAATTGACTAAATCTCAAATGAATGTGTTACACCATGTCAAATTTTCATTATTGGGCATCTTAACCTGACCCCTCAACTAGCTCCTTGGAATGTTAAAACTGCCCCCAATGGGAGCTCAAACGAAAAAATACCTCTTCTTCCAATCTTGACCTTGAGAAAAATAGGGGTCATGAATATTTTCCCATAAAGGTGAGCAATAAGATAATAAAAACCCAACTCCTCAGTGCTTCCCAACTTCTAGGACATGGACAGATGAAACAAATTACTAACATTTTTAAAGGAAAAGGGCTTATTGTGAATCATCATGAGGATAATGAAACTATGCAAGATGGAAAAGCAGTTAGGCAATAGATAGGTGATGCAAACTTGAAGACCTGTGAGTAGTTAAAGTATGGGTTGTGTAATCAAAAACCTAAGACTGCACTTCAGAGCATCCTTGAACATAACTATGTATCCTTCTAGACCATATTGATCCTATCTCTCAACCTAGGCTTGATTAACTCAAACTTTGAAGGAATGTGGTACCTATGCCTAATTGACCCCAAATCATCTAGAGAAATCTCCAACATTATTTCATTATAATGTGTAGTTTTGAACAACCTTCCCCTCAACACTAGAGGTCGAGGGGTCTTACTAGGCGTCCCCTCCCCCTCCCCAATGAATTACTAGAGGGCCCTGCCTCTTTATGAACTTTTATCTCCTATTCATTGCCACTCCTTTGCGAAAATGACTAGAAGTAGTCAAGCTATTACCAAAAGAGTCATCAAAAGACTTACTACCCTTTTTGTCGAACCCTCAAATGATAAAGTCACCTCCGACTCCATTGACTTCTCTATATCCTTCTCAAAAACCCTAGCCATACTATAGATGAAAAAATATAAATGTGAATGCATAGAAGATACTCATAAGGACAAAAGGAACTTATAAAGGGTTGAAGAATATAAAGTCCCAATAGAAGACAATCGAAAATAACTTATGAAGGATTGAAGAACAGAAAGATCCAATGGAAGACGGTCAAAAAATAATAATTGGAACTCTCAGAATCGATAATTTTTTAACAAAGATTCAGAGCTCAACCTTTCACCAATGCAGTAAGAGTGGTGAATGTGAAGTCAAATGAACTATTTATAGAGACATGTTAATCGATTAAAATGTCCATTGCATAACCATCGATCATCGTGTGTAACTGCTTGCAGTAACTACCTAATAATTTTTTCCATTATATCTTGGCCAGTGTTCAAAGGGTCAAGTCAAGAAATTGGTATGGTAACATAACACAAGTGCAACTCACTCTCACATTTCATAAGATCGATTGGACTGAGCAGTGGGGAGAGACTCATGATATGGGTACAACTATCAAGCCCAATATAGTTGGCTCAATATTCAGCATTAAGCTTAACCCAAGTTCAAAGATCTAATATCAACCCTAAGTGAAGTTTATCAACCCCAATAGAGAGTCAATGAGAGTCTCATGGGTATACATGACCATAGTTATCTCGATTGTGTCTAGTCAAGAAAGCAATAGAGCAGCACATCTATTGGTCATGACCACATTAATTATAGTGTTTGCCACCAATCATATCCATATTTATTGCAACTGAACCATTATCATGTCCACATTAATAACTTCGTCAACCAACACCTCTACATTAATGATGGTAATGGCACTCTTCATTTTTGGCTAGTTAAAAGTATGTCATCCAACTAACTTAAAAGACCTATGGCGCCCTTATGTTACCAAACAATAGGGAGAATATTGTCTTTTCGACCTCTCCCTTCCAAATGACGAATACTATGATACCTTTACTTCATAATCAAAGATATGCTTTTAATACTCTCATAAATTGTTACTCTACCAAATTACCCTTCAGTCGAGCATAAACTAACTTAAGTATTGGAAGGTCATAGTCGAGGACCCTTTTGACTAGCCTAATGTGTGTTCATTGGTTGTAGGGTTTGACTCATTCCTTCAGCTACTCCTTAAGCCTATCTTTCTACTAGATTGACCCCTCTAGTCAATGAACAAGACCCACTCACCAAAAATATCATTATCAAATAGGCTTTCAGGGTTTGATTATCATTTTGTTTGGAGGGTTTATTTCTGTCTTTCTAAAATTTAATCATTGATGCTTCTAATTCTTTATACCTGATACACATAATCATGATAAAGAGCACACTTGTTATGAGTTATAGGTGTCAAATATGACAATAAAATAATCAATTAGCTAGGTTCAAGATATATCAGTTGCCATCCAAGCAAGCTAACAAGATCACTTGGATGTGAATAGTTGACATTGTATTGCTCATTATTTTCATTAAATAATTATAGGTGCAGGATTCTAAGGGTTTGCTTTGTATTATGTTGTGTTTCAAAGAAAAATATCTACATAGATGGTACTTTGGGATTTAAATTGAGAAATATCATGGGCACTTCATTTTGTTTTTCAAAATGTGACTAGAGATTTTTTTAAAGAAAAAGATCTGTTTGATTTTGTTTTAAAAGTAAACATTTTCTATTGCATATTTTAAATAAATAAAGTTTTTAGTAGGTTATTGGGGTGAAATTATATTATTATTTTTTCTCTTTTTTTGTATATATAATTGTAACGATTGTGATATATATTACTATTATATATAAATGGGAATGCATGTGTGAATAGTGTTATAGCGCGTGTGTTGTCTCTTTTTTTTTAAATTGACTTTAATTCAAAATGGCATCATTTTATGTGTACATTGTGCTTTGGCAAGTTGTTCCTTGGCTTTTTCGGTTGTCCTCCATTTTGTGTATTTATTTGAATTGTGGGCCCGATTAGAAGAAAGCATAAAGTTTTTAATTTTATTTTTTTTAGTATGGTTAGAAGAAAATAGGAGTTGGTGCTATTTTTGGTTTTGCTTCGCTTCTCTAATATTAAATGTCGTCATTTTGCGCTATTACGCTTTTTGAAGTTGTGCCTTTGACTATGAAACTTGTTTCCTCTTTTGTCTTCTTTTAAAATGATTAGAAAAAACTATAAATTTTTTAATTCTTTTAACAACATAAAACGAAACTGAGAGTAGACATAAGCTTGAAAAACCTTCCTATCTCTGCAAATCCTACCTACTCTACTAAAAAGCTTGCCCCATCCTTCTTCTTACCACTTGGTGCTTTTTTGCTTTTTTTTTTCTTTTTTTTTTCTGCTTTGTGATTAACAAAATGCTATTGATGCGAAATAAAATCTCACATCAATAAATCCCAAACTAAAATAATCAAAATTCTTGAACAAAGAAAAAGAATATTAGATTCTTAACTGGAAAAACTACTACTGACAGAAAAATATATTTTGAATGATAAGAGAGCCACCCTTCCTCCTACTTTTCTTCTTACTTTAAAGCATATGTATCAGTATCCACTATCTAAGTTTAACCACCCACTAACATAATTATGGGTATAACTACCTACCGTGATCTCAATAAAACAAGATACATTGTTACGTGGCATTCTCCTCCTGTAATTTAGGATTTCTTATCACTTCTCTTCAACTCAATTCTCAATGATAGCTTAGTATACAGGTAGAGTTGTTAAGCCACACAATCAATGGCTTTGTGGGCCCGTGTCTTCCATTAATTGGCTTGGACCTTTGTATCATATCATCGTATCACCCCCCCCCCTTAAAAATTAGTTCAAGGGGTGTTTTGAACTAAGTGGTAAAGGTTTAAAGGTTCAAGATAAGCAAGGGTCGAGCCAATCAACGCATGTTTGCAAGCTTATACCCAAAATGTCTGCGAGCCTAGATGTCTTGATGCTATGACTTCAACACAAGCCGAGCTGATTGGGTTGTAAGGATCAGACATGGGCCGAGTTGTTCTTGGTGTTTGTGTTTGGCTTGCAGATTTTTCTTGAAGTGGACTTGAATCAAATTCTAATACTTGGAACAATCATAGCCATGCTTACTTGATTTGAGGATTTGCACATGATCGAGCTGTTTGGATCCTTTGGTTTTAAATCTCAGCAAGTTGTAATGCCATATCCTCAATTAATCTCTTTGTGGAAATCCATCTGAGCTGAGCACATGAGATATTCTCACCGAAAATTGGCAGCAGGTTCAAAGCTTGCGCCGATAAGAAATTCATCCTGATTGGAGGATCATTCAAGTTCTACTTAGACTTAATTTGGACGTTAAGAAACTTATTCCAACTTCCATTCCTATTTTGATAGTAGCTCATCCACATTGAGAGTTAGACTTATTCAAGTCTTATTTAGATAGCAGCATTCGAGAACTCACTCGTGTTTTATCATGACAAGCCCATTTGAGAGCTCTCTCTCTCTTCTTTTTCTTTTTTTTTCAAGCTCATTCGATGTTTTAATTTAGAACTCATTCAAGTTTTTTCACACTGAACCCATTCGAGCTTTTAGAACTCATTCGACTTTTTTCACACTGAGCTCATTCGAGCCTTTTAGAACTCATTCAAGTTTTTCACACCGAGCTTATTTGAGCCTTTTAGAACTCATTCGAGTTTTTTCACACCGAGCTCATTTGAGTTTTTTCACATTGAGCTCATTCGAGTTTTTTTCCTATGCCGAGCTCCTTGAAGCTTTTTTTTTTCTTCCTTTCTTTTTTGTGTCAAGCTTATTAGAGCTTTTTTCTGTGTCAAGCTCATTGGAACTTTTCTCATGCCTAGCTCATTGGAGCACCCCTACTATATCTTTATAATTATCATCCGATTGTATATTTGCACACAATAACTAATACAAATTTTCAGTAGATAGTAAAAAAAAACCCAAGTATTTAAAAGAAAGTACATAACAATCAAAGCAATTTATAGAAATTGAAAGACCAGCACTTATCAAAATAATTTTCCTTTACCCTTTTACATTCAATTTGGTTATATTGTGACCCTATTACGTTAAAGCCACTTGAATGCCAAATATCAACAAGCAATATTATTGTCCTCAGCTAAAAAACGGGCAAACACAGCACACAAAGACATTTAAAGGGTGCCATTTTGAGTTTAGCATACATAAAATAAAAATAGTAATAAAATAATAAAATCACGAACCTACTGCCAAATATTGATGAAGGATGCATATGTGTGTATAAATCAAAGGCATGAAAAACAAATACATACATCAAGTTTGTACATCGAATTATGCTATGATCAGGTGTTCCATATTTATTATCAAATTTTTATCTAGTTATGAGAATTAAATTATAGGGAAGCTATATCCACTAAGAAAATAAACCAACGGACACCCTTGTATAGTCCTATTTGTTTACATCCTATAATTAAATCCTAATCGCAATTGACTATTTTGTCTAATTTAATCAAAATTTGGTTGCAGGAAGTATGATTAAATCCAAAGTTAAGGATTATTTCAAGCCCATATCATATCAATTATAAATCAAGAGATATTAATTAATGTGGTTTATTTATCTGAATATTATCTAGACATTTATCTCATCCTATACACAGGTTGAATGGGCAACCCAACATTAAACAAAATCTTTATTTTTTAACTTTATATCTTCTATAAAATATCTAAATTTATTAAAGATACTTCTTTTTATATTTCGATTCACTCTTTTTCTTTCTTAATTTATTAGTTTTTCTTTTCAAGATAACTCCACTTCAACAAAGAGTTCTACCTAGAAAATCTGTTGAATTTTATAGGACAAGTATCCTATCTTTGATGAATCGAAAGCACTATATCTATACTAAAACAGCACATACCAGCTCCGTCCCATCTTTAAAACATGCTACACATATCAAATAGAGAGTCAAAACATCTTCTTTTACAAAATTTGATTTGATCTGGTTGAGGCACCCAGTCTAAAAACATTTAATTCTATAATTATATATTATATCAATACATGCATATCAACACTTCACTCTTTAATGCACAAATTTGCAAGGAAACTTATCATCTTCCATAACAGAGATAGATCTTACAAGTTCTTGCCTCGTGGACATGGCTAATAAGGGAAGTCCAACATTCATTTGACAAAAAGCACATGTTCACCTATTTCTTGCATTATGCATAAATCACAAAATGATTTTTGCAAAGAAAATGGTACTAAAAACATAAAAAATCCTTAGGTTTTGGTTGCCTGGCAACAAACTACATATCTTTCTTTAAATGCATTATTATAGCTAAGAAACTACAGAATGCAAAAAATCTCTAGCAATTAAAATGTGCTATTAGAGGTGAATTCCATACCATGTCATCCATATTGATAAAATGCAACTACAAAGTCTTAATACCACTTTCATTTGCCGGGAATACTTAGCGAAGAAAAGATATATAGACTCATTCAACTTTCTTTTATCTTTTACCATCCCACAATAATTAAAGGCAATAATAGAGAGGAGTTACTATTTTAGACCTTCAATATTAAAAGGATGGAAATACTTCACAATCTAGGAAAGCGTACCTTACTCAGCACCAATGCACACTCCACATACCTTGGAGCAGTTTTTGAGGGATGGCTGATAAATCACAATACCATCTTTGCTTGCAAAGTCACAATGATGCCTGTGAGCCGGGGGGATATTGACAATGGACAAGTAGCCATTGAATTTAGCAAAGCATGAGGTGCATAGATGGCATCTCCAACAAAAGGTTTAGTAAGGAAGGAAAAGAAAGGCAAAAGGATCGTCGTGACTAACAGAATAACAAGTCTAAGGTCGTTTTCATTGAAATTTTCCATGAGAATGTTTTGGGTTATGGTTGAGGCCTCAATACGCCCCTCATTTCCCTTAAAATGCCGCTAGCTCCTCGACGATCCCCCTTTGTCCATTGATGAAAATCTATTCTACTCTTTCTCTTTTCTTGTTCCTTGTGAATCTTAGGATATTTTGAAAGAGATTTCAATAGGTGGTAGTGGCATGTGAAATTGTGAAGGAAAGGGCGACTGGAAGCGTCCACGAGGAAACACCCCAAAATTCCTTAGGAATTTCCAAGATTCACTCATCTCACATCTCAACTCCATTTAATCGAATTTTCCCACAGATGGCGCCAATTGATGTGAAATAAAATCTCACATCAATAAATCCCAAACTAAAATAATCAAAATTCTTGAACAAAGAAAAAGAATATTAGATTCGTAATTGGAAAAACTACTAATGACAGAAAAATATATTTTGAATGATAAGAGAGTCCCCCTTCCTCCCACTTTTCTTCTTACTTTAAAGCATATGTATCAGTATCCACTATCTAAGTTTAACCACCCACTAATATAATTATGGGTATAACTACCTACCATAATCTCAATAATACAAGATACATTGTTACGTGGCATTCTCCTCCTGCCATTTAGGATCTCTTATTACTTCTCTTCAACTCGTTTCTCAACGATAGCTTGGTATACAAGTAGAGATGTTGAGCCACACAATCAATGGCTTTGTGGGCCCGGGTCTTCCATTAATTAGCTTGGACCTTTGTGTCATATCATTAGCTATCATTTTCCCTTCTCCCACTTTTGGAATGGTACATTTTGTTGTGATTATTGCTCTCTGGTTTGTCTTTTCCTTGAATGGTTAGAAGAAAGTGTTATTTTTTGTGTTATTTCTAATTAAAAAAGAAAATACCAAGACAAGACATCTTCTGAAAAGCCTACCCCAACCCACGCCTCATAGTACTTCTTCTCCATGCCTTGTTCTTCTTCATTCAATTTGCGCAACTCTTCTTTTTTAGACTTTCGCTCTTCTTTTTAGAGAAAAAGTTTTCTTTATGTCTTTTTAGATATATGACTATGTTTTAGGATTTTTGCAGAAAATTAAAATTTTGTGAGCAAAGAAGATAAGGCCCATTTTTTGCGAAAATTTTGAGTTTAATGCTCGGCAATAAGACTTCGAGCAACTATCCTCCAACTATGGAAGAGTTGAATAGGTTGACATGAAATCTGGTAATTATGAATATGTTTTATTTTTACAAATGGGTTTTGTCTTTTCTTTTTCTTTCTTTCCCTACTGAGATTTTGTCAGTAAGACTTGAGGAATGTTTGGTTATATTTCCTCAGAGCAAAATTAGTTTGGCAAAATATAATCAAACATATCTCATTTTCTCTCGAAAACACAAAAAAATATTTTTTCAAAATACCCTCTACTATCATTCATTATCCCCAAAACTTCCTCATTTTTCAATATATACAAACATATATTATATATACATCATATATATTTTATTATTATTCTAACAATAAAAAAATCACTCAATTTCATTTTCACCTCAAAAAATGAATAACAAAATATTGATTTGACTGCTCTAGTAAAAAAATATTTCCCCCCAAAACATAAACAAACATATTAAAATTCTCCAAAATCAATTTTTAACTATTTCCTAAAATATAACCAAAAATTAATTACATTATCCAATACAATTTTCATATTTTTCAATAATTCATTCTCCCAAAATATATAATAAAATCACACAAAAAAATATAACCAAACATTCCCTTGGACTCTCTCTCTCTCTAATTAATAGGCTTTAGTTCAAAAATTTGAGCCAAAATCATATAAAAGATCTTGGGAGTGAATGCAATTGAGTGGTCACTCTCCCTCCTTCTCAGAGTGAATACCCTATATGCCATATTTTCATTACAATTTCTTTTTACAGCAAAAACCAAAGGTGGGTGTTTTGAAGTAATACATCACAAGTAACATGTCTGTGCCTGTCCTTGTGCTTGGAAATTAATAGGGTTGTAAACGGATATTAAATAATATGAATATACTGTATCTGTATTCGTATTTGATAGATATTTTTTAATAGCATTCGAATTTACATCCGCCAAATGTTAATCAAATTTGGATATATTCGCATCCAATTATAATTATTAGAATTATCTATTTATAAATATGCGAATATCCGAATCCATTAACTTGTAATGAAATACATATTTTTTTCTAATAAATATTATTAAAAAAAGTCAAATAAATAGCATAATAGAGTTTAGAAAAAATGACAAATAAACAATAAAATTTGCATACTCTAAATATCAAATAAGCGTACAAATCTCCTCAAGAATCAAACAAAAATAACAATTTTCAATACATAATACAACACTTCAAAAAAAACAAAATACAAAGTTCATTTCAATACAAGAAAAATCTTTATACAATCCAACAAAATGAACATGTTTGAACTTTTCAAAAACCTATTGAATAATAAAATAAAAAATAAAAAAAATAAACATATAAGAAAATTTATCATACAATTCTAAGTATTAAAATTCAAATGTTAATATTATATTTTTATATTATTAAGCCAAATGCCACTCAACTCGTAAAATAATACAACGAAAATCCGTTGAATCTTAGAAACCCAATCTTCTTCCATAAATAAGCACCAACCATTAAGGTACCACAATTATAATTCAACTTTATCATCAAATAATAATTTCATAAAGTTACCAAATTTTAAACCTCTGAAATTATCGAACTACCTAAAGCTAAACAATGCTCTTATAGCTAATGTTACCTGTAAAACACTCTCAAAAATAAAAAAACGGTGGTTTTATAATAATGCACTTTAAACAAAATTATGTCTCCGGATCATATGGGTTCATCCTGGCACATGTATTATTACCTTACCTCTTGTTTATCCTTTGTTCTGAATTGGTGTATAAAAATGCAAAATTTCAAACATGCTCAATTAAATAAAACATCACTATAATTTATTAATTATAAAAAAAAAGGATGCGGAGAGGCCAGCAGAAGTTAGCCTAATGAGACCAATTGCTGCTGGCTCGCCTATGACGTGGAGGACAGCAACAGCCAGCAGATATGCTAGCCTCGCGAGTCGCAAGGGTAGCTACTGCTGGTTCCTAGCCTTGGCTTTGTGGAGGCTAGCAGGCCTCCGCGATGAGAATCTCGTCAGTGTTTTGCCAGTGAGAATGTTACAGTAGAGGAAAATAAATTTTAAAAAAATAAAAAAAGGAAGAAGAGAGTGCCTGGCAATGGGCGGCTAGTGAGTAGATGAAGTGAAATTGAAATGTAAATGGGAGCCAAGGTTTAGTAATTTGGTCAATTTTGTCTTTTACATCTTTTGTTTTTTTACATTTTACTTTGATAATTTTTAATTAATTATAGTAATTAATTTTTTTAATTTAAAAATTTTTAAATTCAAAATTTAATTATTTACTAGTTTGTTATATATAACCCTAATTCATATTGCTTTTTTTATATATAAGAACTCTAATTCATATCTTGATACTTAATATTTTTGCATATAATATTTTAATATAATTTTAAAAAATTAGTTTTTACGGGGGCTATTAAATGTTGACATTTAGGTTTAGATATGTAGATATAATAATGTTAATCAATAAAAATATTCTCTATTATTAATATTTTGGGGTTTAAAATTTATAAAGTTGTGATATTTTAGAATTTACAATTTATGTTTTATATTTAGATAACTTTATTAGTTTTCTAAATTAATAATGGTACAAATCTATAAATAAAATTATGAAATGATATATTCATCTTATATGATATGTCTAGAGTATAGTTAAATATTGTAAAACAATTAAAAGTTATTTAGATGAATTTATAAACTTCTCAAAATATTTCATAAAATGTTTGATAATTTATAATGTGTCAGTGTTTCATAATTTTTTAAACAAAGAGCTTATAAAATTCCTAAAATAAGATGTTAGAAATTTATAAGTACTTTTTTAAAAAGTAAGGAAATTTTAATTTATTTTTAAGATTTTAACAAAGTCCCTTAATTTTAATTATATTAATTATAAAATTATCATTACTAATATTTTATAAACTCCAAGATCTTATTATCCAAATACTTTGAGAACTTATTTTTTTAAAAAATTAACATCTTATAAGTTCAAAAAATATTTTATAAGATGTAGGAGCTCTAAAAACATCTTATAAGATGAGCTTATCAAACATTTTAAATAAATTTAGCCAAATACCTTCTTAATGTCCCTTTAGCTAGTTAATAATTTTAGTATTTTACTATATGATTTTAGAATTAAAAAGTTAATTATTATTGATTTAGTTAATTTTTTAATTATTGATTCACGTTATGATTAATTAATACTAATAAAATGACACCAATATAAATTAGTGATAAAGTAAAGTAAAAATAATTTTATATTGATTAATTTTATCATTTATTACTGATCTTTCAATTTTTTTGATTTAATATTATTTAATTATCATCATTGCCGTCTATCGATTCTTCATAATCCTCATCTACTAATTTTTTTATTAATTCTTTAATTACTAATTTATACATATATTCATTTTAAAAAAATAATTTATTATGTATAATGTTATATTATATATGATAATTTTTTAAAAAATTATTTATATATTAAAATACATAAAAATAGAATATATTATATATAATAATTTTTTAAATATTATTTATTGAATACGGATAACATATTTAATTAAAATAGGATAATTAAATACATCCAACGGATATATATTCGAAACAGATATTAAACGAATCGAATAAATATTTACTATATTCGTATCTATTTATAATCGAATATCTACTAATTAAATAAAATAATATTCACTTTAAACGAATATGATTAATAGTCCTATAAATTAATTCAAAAAATAAATAAATTTTTGAATATTTATTTAGGTTGACGCCAGCCTAAGCTTCCTCTGCCTTGTAAAATTTCCCTTTTCTCCTTCTTTGTGTGTTTTCAGCTAAAGCGATCGTGTTTTTGGTGGGTTTGTTTTATTCCTCAATTTGATTTTTCAATTTTGTTTCACTTTTTATGATATTTCCACTATTTTGAGCAAAGCCCCAGCCCCCAAATTCCAACCATCATTGTTATTTTCCCCCTCTTTCGATCTATTTTTTAATAATTGATTCTCTTGGATGGTTTCTGATGATTGTTGTTTGTTTCGGATTTTTTTGCGAGAAACTCATACAAGTGCTTTTGATTTAAAATTAGCGGCACGAAGTCCCAATCTTGGTCCACTCTCTATTTTCATGTTATTAATCAAAACTCTTTAATTTAGGTAAGGTAGGTACTTCAGAGAAGAAATTGTCATTTAAAGAAATGGAAAACAATGAGAAATTATTTGTGGAAATCCTGAAATGGGAAATAGCAGCATTTGATTTAGGACACAGGGAGCATTTGTTAGAAACCACACTACTACTATTCCTTGTTTTTTCAGTCACATGTAAATTTTGGTATAGTAACCTACTTCTCTGCTATGTTACTTGTTAATCAATACTTTTTGTGGTAAAACTCTATATTTACTGGATAATTCCTGATATAATTGATGTCAATGCATTGTAATTGCTGTATTCATGGTTATGAAGTATGCTAACAACAAAGTGCAGGTAAAGACTGATTGCATTCAATATGACTGTTCACTTGCATTCTATTTATACATATTTGATACTTCAAAGTGGTGCATCACAAACAATTTTTGAGTTGGCTAAACTAAAGGATGTTAGAAGAAAAATATGTAATAGCGATATACAGTTAAAACTTCAAGGACATAATGAGATATTTGAACAAGAAAGGGGGTGCTAAAGTTGATTTGTTAAATGTTCCCATTATGGCCAATCTAAGTATTAGGCGGCTGCACCTCTGTGGAGAAGACATTGCAATAGAGCTTTACAAGATATTAATATATGCTCAAAAGCCAGCATATCAAATGCTTGATGAGAGTTTAAAAGTTTCAGCTAGAGGTTAAATGAGATTGGGTTCCTTCGTGACAGCTGTTAAACTGCTCAAGAAATCTCTAAAGCCAGATGTGGGCCCAAAGACTTATATTGCTTATGGAATTTCTTAGGAATTGAGACAGGGAGATTCTGTAACAAAATTACACTGTGATATGTCTGATGCAGCATGCCCTGTTGTTATTAATATCTATTTTTTAGGTGAATGTGTCAACACATGAGGAAGCGGTGACCCCCGCGTTAGCAACTATTAGCTATAAAGGAACGGAAAGAAAAGCATGCCACTCAGGATAAAAGGAAACTGTATGGAAATAAATATATATCAAACGGAATGGATAAAAAGCAGAAAAGGAATGGAAATGGATCATCCAAGTTGAGTAAGAAAACTTTTTCATAGGCTTTGGAAGGCTCTAACTTGAGGAATGAAATTGATAAATTGAAAGGTTTTGATCTGCCAAAATAAAATACACTAAATGAAAAATTTGCTAAAAAAGCAATCACGGAAGCTTTCTCCTTGGAACAGGAAGGGGGTTCTACGGGTGAATACTTATGTCTTATCATAGGAAGGCATGAAAGTGATAGCTCAGTTGGCCAACATCTTACTGTGGAGGCCAACTCCAACAATGAATGTAGTGGAAAATCAAGTGTCTCAGTGGAAGTGGTGAGAAATAATGCATATGAGGTAGCAAGTGATGATAAAACGAATTTGCTTGAAGGTTCCAAAGCTGGTGAAGAAGGCCCAAAGGAAGAGTATGACAAAGAGGAAGGTAATAATAGTTTGGATTCTGGAATCATGTCAGAAAGTTTTGAAGACTCTGACGATGGTGCTCTCTAGGATATTTTTAGGAGGGAAGATGTAGCAAAGCTGGAGGAATATGTGAGGAAGCACTTCAAGGAATTCAGACATATCTGTGGTAATCGGTTGCCACTGGTAATGATTAATTTTAATTAGATAAAATTAATATGTTTGGATATTAAAGTAAAATAATGTGATGTGTCTTTCCAGTTTGATGGTTATTTGGACTACCGTAGAAGAATAAGATTCATGAATCTTGACAAATTTATGAGTCAGAAGCTACATAGAGAGAGATGTTAGCACTTGAATTGCTATTTTTTCTACATCTTTTCTGTTTACAGAACTTTTTTCATCATGCAATTTACTTATTTATTTTAAACTTCTTTTTTATTTATATGCTTTACTACTTGTGCCACTTGTTATGTTGTTTCTCTGGGTATCTAGATATGTTATGCCAAGAGATCTCTCTCGCATACCAGATATTTTACTGCATGATAAATGACCTTTTGTTGCCTACATTTCCAACTATTTTACTATAGTTTGTCCACCCAATTCATTATCAAACTGTTTACTTTACCATAGAGCATAAAACTAGACTTAAGGAGGAGTATGGTTAGTCTTTTCTCTTAATTTAGCTACTTTATGTGACTGGTTACAATAATAATGCACTTGGTTCATTTCTTCAATTGTTTGTGCTTGCATAGGAATCAAACTGTGGACATTTGTCCAGAGATTAGGTGATGCTGTTTTTATACTTGCTGGCTATCCCCATCATGTCCCCATCAAGTTAGAAATTTAAAGATATGTTTGTTTGTTTGTTTTACTGTTGTTTGTTTATACTTGCTGGAGGTTTTAGTTTCCTAATAACCATATTGAATATGCCTTTTACTTTGCAAATGATATCCATTATTCTATTTACATTTCTTCCCTTACTATGTCCGTTATTCTATTTTTATTTACCCCTTACTTTGCTCCTATCAGAGTAGTTAGGTGGGCTTTCTTTTGCCCATTCTTCTCCCCCAATCTCTTCCCTCAAGCTCCGTTGCAAATGATATCCATTATTCTATCTACATTTTTTCCCTTACTATACCCATTATTCTATTTTTATTCACCCATACTTCATTCCTATGAGAATAGTCAGTCAACTTTCTTTTGCCCATTGTTCTCCTCCTGTCAGTTCCCTCAGGCTCAGGACTGAAGCAAGCAAGCTGCTCCCAATGCTTACTCAGTACCCCCAATCTTCATGTCTCCTCCACATAGAAGCAGTCAAGTATGAGCAGGCTCGACTGTAATGCTTGGGGTATGGGGGGCTATGTTTCTTTGGACTATGTTGGATTTGTTGTTTCAAGTGTCTCTTACGTCCTACATTTAATTTAGTGAGATATATATTAAATTTTTATTTTATTAATACAAAGTCTTTAATAAGAAAAGATATTTTGGGAGTGTTTCTAATAATTTTTTTGAAGTGTTTTTTCAGCTTTTAGCTGAATTGTAGTTGTTTTGAAAGTAACACCTTTGCTTTAAATAGTGGAATAAAGCTAAAAACAGCCTTCACTTAATTTCTGCATCTTTTTGGTACTTCTCACTATCATTTCCAAACACTTTCAACTCATAATGTGACTTTCTCTACAACTTTTTCATTAGCTTTTATTATTCCAAAGCTAAATCTCTTGCAAACACTCGCTTTATGTATAGACAAAAGAGAAACACAAAAATATAACTTAAAACATGCCTTACATTTTGGAAGGCTATTTTCTCTTTCTTTGAAATCCAACATTAAATTTCAGAGTTATGTTGTTAGTTATGTAGCTAAGAAGGATTTGTTCTGTTTTTTCAAATGAATTTTTTTAATGGCTTCTATATTATAGCTTAAGAAGCTTTAATTTTTGATAATGAAGGGCAATTACGACAATGGAAGAAAGCAATAAAAATTGACATTTCTTATTCTTTTTAGAAAAAGTCTACGGGCACATTCTTTATGGGACAAATATGTATAGATGATAGTTGAGAAAATAAATTTGATTCTGCAACAACAAAGATGTTGTGGACTGTACTTACTCCTTTATCTCATGGGAGTTTTCATATGCTTCAGTAATTTTTTTGTCTTGATGTTTACTCCTATTGCAGAGCACCTTAAGATAGTTTGTTATTCCTCATATTGTTCTAGATATCATAGATTGCAAAAACAATAAATTGACATCTCAGCAACATTTAAATTTACTAGAACTTGTTAATTAAGTTGGTCAGAATATTTTTTTATAATGGTATTCTGTGGAAGTTATTTATTAGGAAATAGGTTTGAGCCTTATAATGTCCATGTCTTACATATGCATATTCATATACCTATACCACATTTTGATTTGGATAATTCTTATTTGTCATTTGTGAATAATCGTCATCATACACCATAACATTACGTTAACTCTGCGAAGAGAAAAAAATGTGGATTTTCACATCCCATGGTCTTACTGGCATCATACTTTCATGGCAGTCTTTATTATGTCGTACTATTTTTTTCTTTAATTCACAACTAACTTTTTTCTTTAATTTCTGCGATTTTCCTTCCTACAGATGATCATCAAGGCATGTATATATATATATATATATGTTAAGGGGACTACTACTAAAATATTGTTTCACCAGTATACAATTAAACCTTAAACTTAGCTTGTTTGATTTTTCTTGATTGCTTTGCTGCAATGGAGAAGCTTCTGAATCATTAGATAGGGAAGACACGAAAATGGGTAAATTAACATTTGCAGAGTAGGTAGACTTAATTATCTTCATTTTCCCCAGCTCTATTTTACTTTTGCATGCATTTGTAATATTCTCTTGAAATAATAAATTACGAGAATGGCATTTGTTGGTTGAGAACAGCCTTCATAAATTTTGGAATAGCTTTGGGGATCGAGTTGCAAAGAATGGCTAATTTGGAGAATTGTGCATGGTGGCTGACTTTGTATGGTTTGTGTTAAGGGTGAGAGTGATTAGGATGCTTAGTGGAGATAACTACTCTCTCTGATGAGCTGCTGGGAATTTGTGCTTTGGTTGAAAACGAGGAAGCTCAAGAGCTTGAGCAACATGCTACTCACGTGGGAAGCAACACTTTGGAAATTTTATGGGGATAGCAGACTATTGTGCGTCTGTGCTAATGTATAGAACTCATTTGCTGCCGCAGAAATGAATATGAAAGAGCCCAAAAATTGGTTGGTTATAGGTAGTTGTTGGACATTTTGGTTTGGCGTATCTTTGAGTTTTTGAATTGCATGACAGAAGTTTTACTAATTGATGATTGATTATGCTTCTTTCTGCATGGATTGGGAGGCTTGACGGATGATTTGGCGGCAAGCTGACTTGTCGAACGGGGGATGGGGGGTGCCTTGTTGGTGAAGAACCTATTACAGTTCAGAATATTTCCTCCTGCTTGTTGCATGGCTGATGCGGTTGCTTTATGCGACAGATTCCTTGACTAAACTTGTTGAGCAAGGTGATACTGTCTGCTGGTTGTATGAATGATTTGTGGAGTGGTACCTTGGAGTTTAGACTTTGATGTGTTGAGAGGCTGAATGAATAATCGGGAGGGATGGCGTTAAAATGACCTTAAAACACACAATCATTACTCTAAAGCTTTCTTGTGGAGAATCATTGCTTTCAAGCGTTTAGCTGAAGACGGCTGCTAACATTTCAAGCTTCCTTGTAGAGAATTATTACTTTGCACGTAAAAGTCGATTTTTCTTCTATTTCTACTATTGTCATAAATCTATTATGTGCTATATCTTTACTTATCTATTAAAAAAATTGCTCGATAAGTGAATGAGGACATTCATTTGAATTGGGCGGGCAGAGTTGCAGTGCGCTCTTTTTTAATTTGTGTGTACATATATATATATATATATATACATATACATAAACACGTGGTAGGGGGAGAGAAGACAGCTAACAATATGAGGGTATTCTGGGAATAACAATTGTATTTTTAAATGTGGCATTAAGGAATGTATAATTAGGTTTGATATTGTCTTCCCCATTGGGCAAAATTTTGGGGAAACAATACCAAAGAAAGCTTTTCTTAACTGTGATGTCGATATTTTATTGGCCATTATTTTATTATTTTTAAGAAAGGTATAAATGTCTTTTCGTGATGAATACTGCTTATAGAATCCTCGTTTTTCATATATGGCATGGATTAAATGAATTAAAATTTTTAAATCCCTAACGTGATGGATGCATTCAAACGTTAAAATAATTTAATTTTATTTTATTTTATATTATAGCAAACATAATCGATACCTTTTTTATTAGGTGGAATTCATAGGAAAATGGTTGTTGAACTGGATCTATGCTCTTAAACCAAAAAATCTATTAAATGACCAATTTTTCTGTAAATGATCGAACAATTGATAGTGCAGCAATTTCCAACACAACACAAATTAATACAATATTATTATATTTGGATGGGATATCAAGTGGATACAATACGAAACTCAAAAGTATTGAGTGAATTTGAATCAAATTTCAGGCTTCATGATAAAACACGATAATTTTATTATGTAACTCATCGATGCAATCCTACATGATCAATTCTTTTAGTTTTTTCAATCTATGTACTGTTTCATTTCTTTTTTATTTTACAAATCCTTCGACATTGAAAAGTGAAGTTTGAACTTTGAGAATATTGTGTTGAAATGATTGTGGCTTGCGGCCATGAATTTGGAAGTTTCAGTGGTAATATATTTGGTGTATCTTATTTTTAGACTATTTAATTTACTAGCTCATTTTTAAAATATTGAACTCATTGATCAATTATGAGATAATGTAGTTTAGATTTCCTATGAAGGAAACAATATAGAATTTTTGCAGTCAAACTAGCGAGTGAAAAGACGTATATGACAACAACTTGATTGTTGATTATGAATTGATAAATTGACATGAAAATTTTGCGTCAACACAAATTGACACAAAAGCTTTTAATTTGTTTTTTCAGTAAATTTTTTTTTTTATTTGAACACTTTTTTGATTGAGTTTGAATTGAGCAAAATATTTTAATACCGCCTTGCCCAATACAGTACAATTGCCTCACCTAGTCATTTCGAAATACATACATATATATATATAATATCAAATTTAATGAGCTTGATATGATCGACTTACAGCCAACTTCTTGACCTACAAGGAATTTGTAATAAGGGATTAAGGGCTGACCAAAGTCCAACAGTGATAGACGTCTGAGGAATTCATGCAACTCATGTAGCGCAAGCCAACCGCGCCGGTATTCAGACTCTTCTCCGGCGTTCCCGCAATACGAAAGATGCACACAGGGAAAATTATTCCGCTCTCCCCGTTAATGCCAATTATTACATTAATCTACTACCTTCTTAATATTAAAATTACAAGTACCTCCATCTATCAGCACTCAGTCAAAATTTATGAAACTTACCAGATAACAAAACGCGGCTCTCTGGATTGGAAGAATTCTTCTGAGCCCCCGTACGCTAAGTCGCATATGAACATAATAAAATTCTACGAGGAAAATATATGCAGTTGTAAATCGAGGGAAGGTATTCATAATTATACCTAACTATAGAGGATGCCGTTGCAATTATTGGAAGTATATATATCCTGAATTTTCAAGTTTCATTCATGCCACTTGGTTATACAGACTCACTTGACCACACTGCGCCTTACTAATTTCACCATATCCAATGATTTCATATATTATATTGGAACTTAAAGAAACATGGCAATTGAAAATACTACCACTAAATAAAACAATAATCGCCAATAAACAACAAGAAATGTTGCACAGATTTTAGTAGAAGGCCTCTATAAGTAAGATTCATACCCAAGTCAATCAATCGTAAAGATTTTTAGCAGATTTAGTTCTCAACACCTTGCTTTCACTTTTTGATACTTTCTGCACCGACTTCTCACTCTGAGATATCCCTTTGGCTACGCCCTTCATCTTTCGCATATTCTTTGATCTCTTCATGGGCCTTCCTTTTTTCATCTTCCTGCGTTAGTAATAAATCTAATTCTTGGATATGTCACGGAAGCAAACATCATACATAAAAGCTTCTCAAGTATATAACTATTTCTGTTTTTTAAATTTACATAGTACAAGGAATTTTTCAATTAATTATACATCTGATGCAAAATCAAGTGGAGAAAGCAAGTCCAAGGAAATTAGCCAACTCTGTTTTAGTAGCAAAACACAACACATTCCAGAAATAACTGTTGAATTCAATATGAAAAGATGACCAAAAACCAAGTTTATAAGCTTATGTAGGCCTTACACGAAATATAAGAATTAAAACATTAAATTACTTAACAAGTAACCCGAATTATAAAAACCATAAACAAAAGGTCCATTAACAGAAACTCAGATAACTACCACCACACATCGTGCGAAGATCGTTTCCATATAAAAATAAACAAAATTTTTTTATCCTAGCAATGAGATGCTTTTAGCACTAAACTTATGTAAAGCGAATTCAGAGGATAAAAATTAAAATGAGCGACTAATCTTTATGTATTCATATTATGTCCAAGGGTACCAAATCTTATCGCGCCAGTTGTAAAATACACTAAACTTATTTAAAGCAAATTCAGACGATAAAGATTAAAATAAGCAAATGATTTAATGCTTTCATATTCTGCACAGCGGTACCAAAACTTACAGTGCCATTTGTAAAATACTCAGGAATTGCAATCAAAGGAATGCCATTAGACCCCAACTAAGCCAATTATCCAAAAATCCTTGAGGTGCACTGACCAAACTCGTTAAAAACCAAATAACCCATGCTAGCCAACTGCAGGCAATTTTCGTGACCTAAAATTCTTGATTTACAAAAGAATAAATAAATAATTATAAAATATTAGCTATAGTTGTCAACATATGCAAATACTATATTAAAATCTTTACGTATTTAGGGATAAGGATCTACCTAAAATCTGAACTAGGGGTGTTCACGGGTTGGGTTGGTTCGGATTTCAAGAGTAAATGAA